>VWPU01001977.1:0-59642 GCA_013398955.1 Callaeas wilsoni | reverse complement strand
AGAGCGCTGTCCGGGAGGGGAGCTGAGCCCTCCATGGTTGCCGCCGACTCCGCGCTCTTCCATCCCGGCGGGACCCGGCGCCAGGTGAGCGGCTTGCGCCGCGGCCGGGAGGGAGGCGCCGGCCTGGAGCGGGAGCCGCGGCTCGGTGCCCTCGGGCCGGGTCACGCCCGGGGGCAGAGGAGGAGTAGGAGGGAGGGGAAGGCGGCACCCAGCACCCACCCGCCGCGGGTGCCGGCCCGCGCCGGTGTCACCCGGCGCCCGCAGACGGGAAAACGGAGGATGCGGCGGTTCGGGTCAGAGTAGGGAGATCCCGATCCGGGCAGCGCCTCCCCTGCCCTGCCTGACCCCGAGGCTGAGGTGTCGGGGCTGTGCCGCTGCCGGGCTCGGCGGGTGCTCACGCCGTGACCTTTCATCCTGTGCGAGCGTTTAGAGCGCAGCAGCGGCCGCGCACCCGGGGAGGGGGAGCCGGGGACGGGCTGGGGCCGTTGGAAACCGCCCCGGCTGAGCCGCGGCGTTACAGCGTTGCCCCAGGGGCCGATCTGGCGGGGCTCGCTCCTCTCCTCTTTTTTTTTTTTTTTTTCTTTTTTTTCCCCTTTCCAGCAGCATTGTCCTTTAGGGCCTATTGAAGGCAAAAGGCGGATAGGAAGGCTAGGGCTGCTGCTGTTTGAAGAGGCGGAGCTGGGCTGATGGGAGACTGACGGGAGCCGCATCCTATGGGCGCTGGGAGCCGGGCGCCGCTGGGGCGGGACCGCCGGCCGCGGCCTCTCGCGGGCGATGGGCGGGGTGGGGGACAAGGTTTGGCGAAGGTTACAGCTGAATGCAGAAGTGACACAAACTGACACTTCGCTCCAGCAAACTCGATTCCATCTTCTCCTCGTGTCGTCTCGATTAAAAGTATACACGTATTGAGCCGTGTTATGAAACTTTGAGAAAAGCAAAAGTGCGGTGCTTTTTTTCCTGTCTTGTCTTTGTTTTAATTACTCATTGCAGTACCTGATACTGATCTGAAGGGTGAAAATAGTATGATTTGCTTGTCCTTACTTTCAAATAAAACACATTCCTGTATTCTGATGTTTTCTGTGTATAAGTGATTTGGGTTGTAATTTATAAGCTTGGAATCAGAGGCCTCTGTGGTACGTGTAGTTGATTTTCCTCATTCAAATCCTTTTAAATGTTTATAGTTTCTGTTGTATACCATATATTTCTTCTGTGTTCCTGGGATGAAGTGGGAATTGCCGATCGACTTTGATTTCTTAGCTGTCAAAAGTGAACTCTTGATGATTCAGTAGATAAATGTGTAAAACAAAGTACTTCACTGCAGTGCTTAAACCCTAGGTATTGCAGGCTCCTCACAATCCATGGGAGTTTGTAATTGACATTTTTCTTTATTATTTAAGGCAAAAATATGTCTTATAAAAGTAAATGACATGGAACTTGATTGTTACTTGACATGTAACTGTACAGATTTTATTTTGTACTAATCCTCCATCTGCTGTTTCTTATTAGTATGGATATGCTAAAATGGTAGTGTACAATCATTTTCTTCCAGTCAATAAAGCATATCCTATAGGTATCAAAATCTTCTCTTTTGATCATGGAGATATAAGAGGGGATGTAGATGACTTGAATAAAATGAGTAGTATGTTAAATGTTCATAACGGTATTTATTTTCAAAGAATTGACAGTTACAGGGGAAATCCTGGCACAGTGCATTGTGAAAGCATCAGCAGCTTATATCCTTGCCGTGTTCTACTTGACAGATATTAACACATGTGCAGTGACAGAACTTTATCGGTCTGTTTGGGGCACCATTGGGATAAAGATCCTTTGAGTCCACAGATTCTGCAAATTTGGGTTGAGTATATGACCCTCCAGCTTTTCTGCTCACGAGCAGTGGAATTGGAAGGAAAGTAGGGGTCAAACAGATCTATATGTGACCCAAGAAATAAAAATGGAGGCCTGGAACTTCTCTTACGTTATTATGCCTGTTTTGTAGGCATATTTCAGCATTCCCCACTGTTTCTGTTGTTGTTGCTATTTGTTATTCTTCCAAGTAAGAGAAATTCCATAGGGGTAAAATGATGTCAGCATTTTCCTTTGCTCATTTACTGTGCATTCTAGCAGGAATAGGGCAGAGGAAGATCTAGATACTGCTCAAAACTTCCTTATTTGTCCATCTTGAGCATCTTGTTTCTAGGCAGATAGGGGGAATGAAGCAGCCAAAAGGTTGCACAGGTGAATTTTCTTGACGGATTTTACTGGGTTTTAGGCATAGTGTTGTAGAGTCAGAATAGACACTTTATATACTTAGCTAGAATCCTAGCAAAATCATGTCTCAGTTTGCTGCACCTTTAAGCAATAGCTAGTAACGAAAAATAACAATTTAGTGCTATAATAGGATAGGCAGCAATGTCTGGTAAAGCAGAATGTGATGAAGGCGGTAAGACTTCAAATTCCTGTAGAGTTGGAGAGGTAGCGGGAAATATTCCAGTTATCTGCATTGCTAGTGGAGCTTGGAAAACACATGATTTTGTAGAAGCTATTTACTATGTTCTGTTTATTGGGATATTCTGTTTTTAGGATATTCTTCTGTCTCATAGAATGGAGATTGGAATCCTTCATTTTTGTCCAAGAAAAGTGACAGACTGGTTGGATAATTTCTAAATGTAATTGCAGAAGTGAGTTGTTGTGTTGTCCATCCCCATAGTCCTGCCTCAAGAATTTTTTCCAACTAAAGTCAATCTCATGATACAAAATAACAAATGTTCAGATGAGTATTGGTGTGCTTTGTTACATTTCAGTAAACAGACAAAAGGAAAATTGTCTGATTGGAAGGAAAATTATGTTTTTTTATTAAATTGGAAATAATTTACCAGATTTTTCTAGTCAGAAGTACCATGTAACTGCGGGACTGTCAGAATGTTTTAGTAGAAAAAGATCTAGATGAGTTAGTTATAATATTTTCACTAAAAAGCATCTTGCTCTACTTTCCTGAAAGTTGATTGGGTACATTTTTTATGGATGTTAAGAGATTGTGAATGTGTATTTTATTGGCCCACAGAGGTGGTTGGGGGTGGGGAGAAATAGCTTCCAATAAAGCTACAGAATACTTTAAATTTTTAAATTTAATCATCTACTTCCTTTATAATTTCATGTACAGGATGTTTGGCTCTACCTGCATAATACTATACATTGTTTGTTTTGTTTCTGCATCTAAATTCTGTTAAGAACTTTGATACCAAAGAGGACATACAGAACCTGTCTTTCCAAGAGATTTATTTCTGAGGCAATAGTGTGGAAATTTAAATAATGAAGTATTTAAATTCATTTTTTCATTTCTGATATTACATGTAACAGTTTAATGATATCCTGCTAAGTCTATGCTCAGGCTTGCTATAGTGATTTTCATTTTTAATATAATTTGAGGAATGTATAAATTTCTGGGTTTTGCTGTACTGAGGAAGAAATTTCAAATATGCAATCCATGCTAATGTCACTTGCGTCTGTAACTTTCTAGGCTTTATTCTAGAAAGGATTGCATGTGAATATTTATACTCTGTGCAAAAAAGTTTATTAATAAATAAAAAGAAAATGCAACAGGGATGAAATCAGAATAATTTTATGGGGTTTTTACAGCTTCTAAAAGTCTTCCTCTAGTTACTATTGAATTTACCAAAGGAACAAGATCTTCTGGATAGAGTGCTGGGCTAGGATTGAGAAAAGAGACCTGCAGTTTTCTATCACCTCTACCACTGAGGGAATTCAAGTGAAATTTCATTTTAGTGTGCTTGTGTTTAAGGTGCCGTATGGAAAGGAGTAGCTGTTTTCCCTTTTGTTGGTTGTTAAATTGTGTGAGTTTGTTTTTATAGTTTGGTTAGGTGGACTAGCTTGGTTGTAGAAGAATTCTGAAGGGAGACATGGTTGCATTGCAAATAAGATTTTTCATATAGAAACTGTGGAAGAAAGTACAGAGAGAGAAATAAAGGAGTAAGAGACTGGAAGTAGCGGAAGGCCAGAAAAAATAAAGCAACCTGTCATAAGATGGTACAGTTTTAACATCAGAGCAGCAGAGCGGAGTTGCAAGATCCATATCCTCTGCAGGGTTATTCCAGGTAGTGTTGGCTTAGTCAGGACTTAGATTGAGATAATAATCATCAACAGTAAAGTGGGAAAACATGCTAAAACATACACAGATAATTCAAGAAGTTATTTTGTTAATTTAGCATGTGTCATATATACTTTTTAGGAAAACAAATTGTTTTATTAGCCTAAAGGAAAAGGTCTGCTTGAAGAATCACTAATGAAGAAATCAGTAATGCATATTGCTGTCACTGGATAAGTAATTAATTCTCACTAGATCCTTGTGACACTGTAATGTGTTATTATGAACTTGAAACAAATTTGAAGACTGTGGCTGAGTGGCTGTGCAACTTTAAAACATTGCATTGTATTTAGGACACTGGAATATTCTGAAAGAAATGGAGCCAGCTTCCAGTTATTTGTTGGGTTAATATCTTTACTTTTAAAAGTACAGGAAAAACTTTTACTGTTTCATGATACTTGATTCTGCTCTCTGAAGATTTTGAGCTAATTACTGTTACTAATTAGCTAAAGACTGCTGTTCAGTGAATTCCTCTTCTGGTTCTGTCGTCTGGGGTAGAAGTTCACTCTGTGGCATATTCAGTTCTTTGAATTTGACAGTGAAACTGAATTGCCTTTAGTAATTTTTGTTTTATTGATGTTTTTGTAGCAGTTTTGATTGAAGTCACGTTGAATTGTGTGAGGTGACACAAAAGTTTTAAAAGTCTCTGTAAGTTCAGGTATTAGTTTATCACATGTAGATGATTTTTTCACTAGCCTCTATGAAATGAAAAACTTACTGACTTCAGAGAAACCTCAGAGTTCCAGTTCTTAGTAATTTTGTTCTTGAATTGTGAAAGAAATGCCTTAGTTAACAGTACAGTAACTTCCTTGAAGAGAATTAACGTAATGCTGACCTGCTGGTTTTTTAGAGGTTTTCTGGTTGCATTTTAGTAAAAAGACCTTTTCAGCTGTCATTAAGTATCAATCAGCAAATGTATTATTTTAAGGGCAATATCAAACTGTCCTACCTATTCAGTTAGTAATTTTTTTTTTTAATAAGTAGTGTTTTTAAGCACTGTATTTAATAATAAAAGTGGAGATATGGTGACAAATATCATCACTGTTTTTATGGAAAAAGACAGCCTGGCAGCCTTACAACATAAACTGAACAATCAATGCCTATGCAAGTTCATTCAAATGCTAAAATATAAATTATTTAATGTGACTTGCTATTATCTTCAAAATTGCAGAGTATACTACTTCGGATCTCAATTTCATAAATAGATAGAAGTTCATTTACTAATATTTTGTAATAAAAATTAGAGGTGGTAGAGGGGCAGGGGAAAAGTATTTGAAACAATTTCCTTTGTAGGCTTACTATATTTTATGTGCTGTAAAGTCAGTTTCTTCTCTGCTGGTTAAGTTGTAGAGCTTGCAAATTCAGCTTGTCAGAACTCTGTGTTTACTGAGCCTCCTGTGGGTGACACATCTTGTAAGTTTTTACACAGTTACTAATGAAAACATTGTCTATATGTGACTTCCAACTTAATTTATGGTAACTTTTTTTGTTAAAATAACTGTTGAAAAGACTACATAGTTAGGTGAAGTTATATTTGTTTTTAAACTCTTTATGAGGCTATTCAAAGCTTTTCAGCAAGATAGTAATTAACTACCTGAGCTGCAGACCAAGTACAGAAAACATCAATAGAAAGTATTCGGAAAAGACCTTCATACAAATTAAAGAAATTAATAAACCAGAGTAAAATATATGGTGTGGTCTTTAACTAGTTAGGTGTTTATATACAGCTGGATTATTAACCTTGGAAGTATAAATAGCAGGACAAATATTGTAGCCTTTAAATTAACACTGGTGGTTGGATCTTTGGCATTCATAATTCATTCTCCTTTTCCTTGCCCATCTGAAAGATGCAGTGTGTGCCTAAGAGTAAATTGTATATTGATTGAAATAAATCTGGTATGGTTGCACTACAAGAGTGGCCACTGGATTCTGACTGATATGAAGAGCACTGAATATTTTATCAGGGTAGCCCCTGTGGTGGCCTTGGGCTATGGTCCTACCTGGTGGCTGCCTCAGAGGAGTCTGCAGCACACGTTGGGGCACACGGGTGGGTGCTTGTGTCTGCCCCTGCGGTGTTCAGAACCGGGGGCACGTCTGTGTCTGTTTTAACACGCACCCTTAACTCTGTGCACGGGCCTCCAGGCGTTAGCATCCCACTTGGGAGTGGAGTTCAAACACAGGCGAGTATCTGTTGGTAACAGATAGTTTGAACTGCTCTAAAAGTCGAGTAAATAAAGGACATCAGGAGGGCAGGAAAGGAAATGATCAAATAGTCAAGAGCATATATCTAGTCTTTCCATTACTTGACTGCATCCTGTATTGTGTTTTTAAGTCCTGCATATATTCTTGGTGATACTAAGGCTAGTGAATATGGTGAGACACAAGTAGTAGAAAGCTTACAGAGTTTTCATGCCAAAAATCCTGAAGATAAATGTCTTGGTGAACTCAAAATATGTGCATCTGTGTGATCGTAGTTCTATTTGGTTTTGATGTCTGTTAACTCCGTTTATGTTTCCCTAAATCTGAGGAAGTGTTATTGAAGTATGATGATGGTAATCAATGATGTGTGGTCTGTTGCTTGTGTACATAGTAAAAGATACTGCTTTTTATTAAGTGTCCCCGTGAAGATTCTCATGGGACTGAACAGAAAAGACTGTAGCTATCTCCTCCTTGAAGTTGCAGCTAGAAAAGTATTTCTCCCCAGGAACTCTCAGGCCCATTAGCAGCCCATCGAGGCAATCCCTGTGTAATAGACTTGAGGTAAACAAGGCAGAGCAAGATGCTTGCTTCTGGCATTGCTCTGGTACACTGATAAGATCTGCAATTTTAAACTGAACAACTTAAATCATACCGCTGTCTTCAGTGGTAAAAGAAATGTAGCAGAAAGGTCTGAAAGCTGATGGTGGTGGTACTGAAATTACACTGATGGTTGGAGGGCTAAGTACAAGGTGAGGCAGTGCTTCAGTGTTTCTGAGGTTTGCACATGCTGCCTTCTGCGCTACCACACATTCTCTTGGCTTCTCCACACTTGGGTGATCCATCCTATTCTCAGTTAGCTACAGTGCAACACCTGCCTCTCTCTCAGCAAATATGAAGGAACCAGTAATTTCTTTGTCATCACCAGGCTGCTGTTTGAGGCTGAATTTGCTGAATGCTACAAGTACAGGGTATGGTTGCATGGGTGCCTAGTGAATTTCTGTAAAAATATTGGAAGTAAATATCATACCTGTTGAAGTACCTGGATTGGCTTCCACACTTCATGTTTGTAAGAATAATCGTTGTCTGAAAGACTTGGATTTGAGTTAGCTAAAATGTAGCTTCTGCATTCTGCCTTCCTAACGTTTTCTTGTTATTCTTAAGTGTATCTAATAGTGAGTTGCTGCTGAAAGGGGCACCCCCTCTTCCTCTCTTATTCCAGATGTAGAAATTTCGTGGTGAGAGGGTGAGTTGATCACTGATGTGTATTTTTTGACGACTGGGTTAGTAAGTCTTTCCATTTGGAACAAAAAATTGATGCAGTTCGTCTCTGCAACCACATAGTGGATGCGTTAAGTACAAGGACAAGAGGGTGGGAAGGTGGAGGGGAGGATGAGAGGAGCAGCAGAATGGCTTGTCCTCTCTTGGTGGCAGTGTGCAGTGGCGGTAACAGTTTCTGTTACATTGACTCACCTTTGTCATCCACACAGGTTTCTCTGTCAAAACGCTGCTGCTGTTGTTCTCTTGAAAGTTAGTTACTGCTGCTATAAAAACGACCACTTCTGGTTTTCGCAAACTGGTATTTGTGCTGGCAGCAGTAGTAATTCCTTCAGGTTTTTGTGTGACATTGTTTGAATTAATTTTTAATGTGAAAAATATTTACCAAAATTCTTTGTCATGAGATGCTGATTTGTATTTTTAAACTTCTAAAAAGTTATCATACATCTAAGTTATGCTGTATGTGTACATTTTTCCCTTTTCAGCTAAGAATTTAAAAAAATGTAGTCATGTTTAAACAAAGTAAAATTTAGTTCAAACACCAATCTAGACAGTAACAAATTGGAAAAAAAATTTCTCATGTCAGTTGATGTTTGTTGTTTTTTAAGAATAGAATGGAATTATTAGTACTCCATTGGTAGCTGGATAACCCTTTAGACAAATTCTTACTTAAATAATGTAATTGTTGCCCTTGTTAAGGGCAGCTGGGTATTTGAGAATAGTGAAGCAGCATTTCACTTTCTAGATTCAGACAATTTACAGGTATCTTCCCATTTCTTAAATCTGATAAGTGAAGGTGTTTTTAACAATTTTAAGTATTTCCTAAATAGCAACATTTTTGGAGATATAATTCTTTGGGTTGAGGTGGTCACAGGTTACAGATGTGCTGTACTTAAACTTATCTGGTGCAGTGGCATAATCGGTGGTACCAGAGATTGTTTTATTTTGTCAGGAATGCTCTGAGCTCCATTCTGTTTATTGAAATAGAACTGATACCTATGTGCTGCATAATGAAGTTCTTGCTTTTGGGGTTTTTTTAATGCAGCTTTAATATTGAGTTGACCTCCTGAAACAGTTTGTTGAGTGATGGTATGAAATAAAAATACTTCCATCTTGAAGATAAAATTTGCTTCCTAGATGATCAAGACTCGCACCGAACCATGATCTGCAAAATTTGCCAACGTTTAGGCTTACTAATGAATTTTGTAAAGTCGTATTAGATATACTGAAGGACCGCTTCATAAGGCTCCGCTCTGCAGAGATGCTTCTTTATAAATCTGCTGTATGTAATGGGAACCTTTCCAAAACATTCAAACCTTGCAATTCTATGAAATGATGAAGTTTTGGGGTGTACACAGTGTTTTGCAGGTTTTGTTGTTAGGTCATTCTAGTCCTCTTTCAGTCTTGCCTTTTTTTCTTCATTTAAAAGTTTTACACTTTTCAGCTTATATACATATTTGTTTTGCGTAAGTGAGGAATACACAGATGACAAGAATTTGAGGTCTTGGATATGCAACCGACCCCCTAGTGCAAGTGTCTCACCTGCTAATTCTGCTCTCCATTAACAGTTGTTTCCCATAGCTCAGTTTTTGCTCCCTGATAGGATTGATGTTTTGGCATCTTGTAACAAAGTTCGTGTGCCTTAATAATGTACAGTCCTGTGAGTGGATCAGCTTACTGCACTCTTCCAGCAACTGATTTTTGAAGTGTTGTTTTTGTATGATGGTAAACATAAATTTTTTATAAGAACAGCTGTACTGGTGCAGACAAAGGCTTTGACAAACCCAGTACTTGTCTGCAACATCATCTCTAAAGGAACAGTTAGGGACAAAAAAAGAACCGGGAGAGTGATACCTCTCCTAAATACTCCCTCAGCCATACACTATTTTCAGCCTAGGGGATTTCCTGACCCTGATACGGTTTGTCTAGTTGAAAACTCTCAAGGGATCTCTCTTACTTAATTTCCATTGAAGGCCATCTAACTTTTTTTTTTTTTGAGTCTTCAGTATCTTTTGCAAGGAATTCTACTAGCTGTTGTGTGAAGTTTTGTATGTAGATCTTAGTAACTCATTAGTACTTTCTAGTAACAAAAAATAGACCTTGATCAGTCAGTCTCTATCCATGGACAAATGTGGATAAATAGCTCACAACTCACTGATTTATGCATGAATAGCATCAGGTGGTTATTGTCCCTCTGCCTCATTTCAAGTTTACCTATGCTGAATTTTGTTTACCTTTTTATTGCCCAGCCCAGTTTCATAATGTCCTTCTGTATTTTTTCAGTTACTCTGAAAAGTCACTATCCCTGATCACTTGCTGTCCTTTGGTAGCTTTTAAACTGTGTCACCCATCTCATCTTCCAGGCCACTTAGGAATTTATCAGGTAATGCAGGTCCCAGAGCAGAATCCTTCAGAACTGTGCTGGTGACTTCCGCTGGTGTCATCTTGATTATATCTGTTCTTTTTCTTGGTAACCTAAGTAACTGAGTCTTATATGGTAGCTCTTGAATCCTTTGAGTAATTCCATTAAGCTTTTATACAGGATTAGCAGCTTCAGATTTTCATTTGGATAAGTGTTATGAAAATAAGATTGCAGATTTGCAAGGAAAAAAATCCTGCAGTAACACCCACGCACTGGTTTCTGTCTCCCCTGTGGGTTCTCTGACTTGAGTTACCCTAGAACCATAAGCCCAGCCTAGTTAGACATCAGTCCCCTATAAAACACACACTCATTACAAATAAGACTCTGTCACTCTTGCATGTCTTGGTAATGCTTCTTAAAAAACATGGTTCTATGTATATTTAAAGTTGTTTCACAGAGCTGCTTTTATGCTTCTGACCACTTTTGGTGCTTTGATTCCAGCCAGGTGTTTAATCTTTGTTTGTCATGGCAGGACAATATTTCTGCAGTGTTTCAGTGCCTTGGTCATGAATCAAGCTGCTGCTCTTGCTGTTTGTTGTGCAGTAACATCAAACATCACCAGTGCATAAAAAAAGCTGTCCTTGCTCTGAAGACTACACAGCCAAATTTCTTAGATTATCAAGGAATGTGGTTAAAAAATAACAACTTCTCTTACTTCTGAATTCACATGTCTTTTAAATACCATGTGAAATTTATTAAGCACAGATTCCATTGTTAGCTAGACTTTAAATAGGCTTTAGTTTTGGGCTTTGACAGTGCCTTTCCCAGTGTGTAGCTGCTTGGTTTGTATGTTAAGGATTTGTTCAGCTTTTTCGTGGAAAGAAACAATATAGAAATTAGGGTAAAATTGCAGATTCTTCCAGAATATATAAGAACAATTTGGAATTCTGTTGCCATCATATAATGTGGTCATGCTTTTAACTATCAGTTTTCTAAAGGGGACTGAAATTTACTGCACTGTGTATGTGATTTTAGTATGTTATTGACCAAACTTGATAAAATTTTAACTTTTTTTAATACTAATTAGAATTTCCATATTTTTTCCCTCCCTTTAGTTGCCAGAGAGAGGACATATTGTTTGCTTTTAATAAAACCATTCTGGGAAAAAACATTACTTGGAACAACATTGTCCTGGTTAAAAACTGTGGACACTTCTATCCACATTAAAAAAAAAGGAAAAAAAAAAAAGAAGTATAATCTCTTTTTTCTCTGTTAATTGAATAAATGTCATACATTGTCAAAGTGGAGAAAAAAACCCACTTTTGAACATGAGAGTTGTTAATTGAAACTGTGTAGTGCACTGGTATATTTCAAAGAATAATAGAGGAAACTTCGTATAAAACAGCAGTTTTGACTTAACTATTGTGTGAGAATGTGTTTGGTCTAATTGTTAACATGTAGCAGTAGGCAGCATGAAACACCAGAAACGCAGATGTTTTCCCTTTTGGGAACTGAAGGAAGGAAAAGTAGCATCTATAGATTATCCAAGAGATGGACTTCTCTGTAGTAATGTATCAAAATGTGTAAAGAGTAAATTTGTGTTTTTAGAAACTCACTTGCAGATTATGCAATTAAACAGCCTATTAGTTTTCAACCTCTTTCAAGATGTAATCCAGTAACATTTTTTTTTCTACTGATGGTATAGACCCCAGAGTAGTGAATTTAAGCCTGCAGACAATTTGCTTCCTTTTCTAGTTACCTATTATGATCTCCAAGATATTGTCTGTGGACCTTTAGTTTACCTGATAGGACATTTCTAAGTGGTATAATTTTTACTCTCTTATTCCAATATCTTCTACTACTTTAAAAGTTGCTATTTAAGAAAACTTGAAAGATTGCTAAATCATTGTATTGTTTTGGGTTTTTTTCATTTACAAAAAATGTTGGTTTAGAACCTTGCTGCGTGGATACACAATTTTCAGAAACTTCTTGGTGCTGATAAAATAGAGATGAGGTTACCTGAGATTAATTCAGTGGGTTTTGTGGTTTGGCTTTGGTTACTGTTTTCTAACAGTATCAAAGAGAATATGGAGAAAAAAAGCTGTTAAAGACATGGAACTGTCTTGCTTGGCATGAACTTGGAGTTAATATTTCTGTTGATAGCCATACATTAGCACTTTCTTGGTGTGCTTGTATCAAGCTTCATTGAAGAGTGATTTAATTATACCTTTCTTTTACTGCACTCTTTGGTAATCTCCGATTTTATGCTGTCATCCTGTATTCCATAGACGCAACTGCCACAAGAAGTTGTTAGTGTTGCTTTCATTATTGTAGTACAAAGACACTTCAAAAAAAAAAAATGTTCTGTGTATTTGTTATGACAATACCTGTATTCCAGTTATTTTACGGGGAAGACTAGATTACTTAGTCTTTAAAAAAGATTATTTACCATGAAAGAGCAACTCTGTTGTAGGGAACAAACCTGGAGTGCTCCAGCTTCACTTTCTGTACCATTGATCCTCCTTTCTGTTGCTTGCTATAGGTTATTTAGGGTTGTTGCTTTGCCATAGCTAGATCTCAGGAGACTAAAGCTTAGTTATTTTCTTCTGCTGTCTATTGTAGATCAAAATAGTGTTTAGTGTCTATCACACTGAATAGAATTTTGAGAAATACATGTATTCTAAGATAGTCTAAGTTGAAAAATCTGAGTGTTTATACAATGTTGTGTTCTCATTCCTTTAGAAGACACTTCATAAATTGGCTCTTGTGCCTCTAGTGGTTAAGCTGCTGACAGTTTATCTAGTGTGACCTTGTTAAGGTCATTAATTCGTATTGCAAAAACTGAAGGTTACTTAAAAGGAAAAAATATACTAAGAAGTGGAGTAAGGAGAAATTATTTTGAAGTAATTTAAACACGTATTTTTTACTTTGTAAATAAAAAGTAGTTTTCACAAAGTATTGATACAGAGGTTTAAATTTCTATTGGTAATTCTTGTTATAAGGTATGACCATCTGTTATATTTTATAGCTGGAAATGGAGAATTCTTTCTGACTTAGTTAAAATAACTAGTCTTCCACTAATTATTTAGGCTGTAATATGCTCCCTCTGTTCAGATTGGCCTTGGTCTTGTGAGGATGGAAAAATTATTTTTAGCGAGACAGGGTGAAAGAGATTTAAGAGGCATAATAACTTATTTGTCAGAAAGTGTTATCTCTACAGTCAAGCTTCACATCTATCAGCAGAAAAGTTTGCTCTTTGAGTGACTTGTATTAATTTGATACAAAAAGTCTCTCTAGTACTGTGATGGGAAAATGTGTGAAATTTTGTTAATTCTAAAATACAATAGTAGTGTTTAAGACCATCTGTGAAACAAAGTACTTGAGAGTTGTAAAATGAGAACTCTAAAATATTGTTTAAGAAATTTGTTTAGATTTCCAGGTTTTATATCATGTAACTGAATGTTAGAAGAGGTAATAGAATATGATATTCAAAAAAGCTGGACTGCAATACAAATACAAAAATTTTGTTGTCTGCTTTCATAATTCCTCTTACAATCTGTCTCTCTCTTGCTGTCTCTTCCCTCTCCTCCCCATCTAATAAAAGCAAGACACACTTTAACTGGTCAGCCGAAGTCAATCAGATTTTGTTAGCCTAGATCTCAAGAACTGATCTTCTCAAATGCCTCGCTTAAATAAGTGTTAAGATAGAAAAGAGAGGCCACATTATCATCTCATTCAGGGAAAAGATGGAGCATAAACTCGGTCCTTAATAGGTGTGAAGAACCGAAACAATGTGTCAACCTTTTGATCGAAGTGACTCAGTATCCAGAAGCTTTGCCATATGGAATCTGAATGATTTGAGTTGAAAGGAATCTTTCAAGATCATCAACACGCACTTCTGTGGGCAGGGTCATCTTTCCTTAGGTCAGGTTGCTCAAAGCCCTGCCCAGCCTGACCTTGAATACTTGGAATAGGCCATGCACACCTTCTCTGGACAAGTTGTTTATTGTCTCACCCCTTCAATGTAAAACATACCTTCCTCATGTCCAATCTAAATTTACCAGTTTTTAGTTTAAAACCCTGTCACTACGGACCCTCTGCAGTGGGTCTGCCCTAAGGATCTTGCACTCCACCATTTCATAGTCACTGCAGCCCAGGCTGCCCTTGAGCTTTATGTTCCTCAGCAGCCCCAGCATTTGGTGAGAAGGAGACCCAGCATAGCACCTCTCCTTGTTGGCTTTGCCAACTCGGGGAAGGAAGGTATCATCATCATCATCACATTCCAGGCACCTCCTGGTCCTGAATTGCTTATTCTCTGCTGTGTTGTCCCTCTAACAGATACGGGGGTGGTTTAAGTCCCCCATGAGGACTAGAGCTTGTGAATGTGAGGTTGATCCTATCTGTCTATAGAAGGCTTCATAGCTCAGTCTTCCTGGGTGGGGAGCCTGTAGCAGACCCCAAGTGTAACCTGTCCCTGCCCTCCCCTTCATCCTGACCTATAAGCTCTCAGTCAGCTCCTCTTTTGTTCTGAGGCAGAGCTCTGTGCACTTCAGGCAATCACTGACATAAAGGGTAACATCTCTTCCTTGTCTCCCATGCCTGTCCTTCTTAAACACCCTGTATCCTTCTGTTCCAACACTCCAGTCACAGGAGTTGTCCCACCATGTCTGAGTGGTGCCAGTAAGATGATAGCCATTCAGGCATGGGCATGTCTCTCTTTTTTTTTTTTTTGCCTTTGCTACACACATTTCTATAGACACATTTAAGCTGGGCTCCCAGTGGAGCCATGCACTTCATGGCTGAAGTGGCAGAAGTTCCTTTGTGCTGCTCTTCAGGTGCTCTCCCGCTGACCTACGATCCCTTTCCAGGCTCAGAGCATCTTTTGCTTGCTCTGGCATCAAGCTGGTAGCAGTGGGGTGGATTGAGGCACCCATTCCCTTGAACCTTTAGGTAGTTCTGCACCATGTTTCAAAAAAGATAAATGAAGAGTGCAGTTTTCCCATATCTATGAAATACGGGATTCATCACATGCTGTGCTGTGGAGAGCCAACAAGACTAAACAGATCTTCTGGAATGTTGTTCTTCAACAATTAAGATAGTATGGACTTCTTAAGAATTTGGACCTGTGTCTCTTGGATTTGGACTACCTTGGGTCACAATATTAGACTTTTCTTATACTTTCTGTTCTCTAATTATGTGATGAAGCAGTAACTTCCAGTGTTTTGCAGCATGTTTCTACCTACTATTATTTGTGCTTACCTAAAAGATTCTGACTAATTGAAACATGTTGCTGAGAAAGATTGAATAATGTTGTGTTACCCCCTTTTTCAAAATGAGCTCTGTCACCAGGGCAGTAAGGTCACTTTAGGAGAGGGTAGGCTTTTGCAGACTCTGTAGCAACTGATCATAAAGGGTTTCTTTTTGGTGATGTTGCAATTGACTCAGAAAAATCTGGAATATACAGTTGTACTTGGGTGGTGGTGCAAAGAAAGCTCCTAAAAACTATAATCTTTTTTTTATGTTGACGTGTATCAACTTTCAGTTTTGTTTGACCACAAAACACATGCTGCCCACGTGAAATGCTGCCCCCAGTATATAGTTCAGATAGTTGTATTAGGTGGTGTCTGTTGTAAGTGGGTTGGTTATCTTGCACTGGGGTCGAAACAAAACAGATTTTGCTTAGTCACTTGAGTCTATTTTGTTTCCTTTCAGTGGAGAGATATTTCCTGCTTGGATTTAAGCTTTGTTTTCTCATGCTAAGAAGCTGGAGAGGAGAGAGAAGGCCTACACAAATGCTAGATTGGCATGTGTTTGATAAGCAGACCAATCCAAAAATGCATTTTTTGGGCTGACATCTTCTGTGTTTGAGAGCAGAACGCTGACGTGTGTGATTCTTGCACCTTCTGCCCCTTGCTTATCAAGACTGATTTGTGATTGTGGGTGGTATAAGTCTTAGGATAGTTTGTCTATTTTAAGATATGGTTTAGAGTTTAAGCTCTCAGGTGAGGCAGGTGTATGCTTTGTGTAAAGAGGGTTAAATATTATTTTTTGGCACAGATAAATTATGTTCTGCTCAAATTTTTGAAGTTATTCCAGGGGTTTACATTTTTATAAGGACAGATTTTGGATGATAAAATGTTTTACTGTCCTGAAACAAAGCAAATAGTTGAAATTAAAAAAAAACAACCCAAAACCTACTGCCACCAAAAAACCTGAACCTTAAAGTAGTAGTAACTAGTAGTAGGATTTATGAAACTCTTGGTTAGATGAATTTCATTAATTCAGTGTTTTATAAACAAAACACTTTTTTCTATTCTAGAAAGGGATATCACTACAAAACAGTAGTATTATATTGTCTTCTAGTGGTGCAAAATATGTAGTCACTCTTTATTCAAACTAACAGATTTTTTTAATGAAAGTGGGTTTTTTTCAGCTGATAGTGAAAGTAATAAAATCTCAACTTTCCCATAAAGCTAGGTCAGACATATATTTCAATCAACAGATTAATTGTGAAGTCTTTGATGAAAGAGTCTGTCCTCCTGCAGTAAATAGTACCTTTTCTAAAAGTCAGCTTTAAACTTGTAATAATTTCTGTTGCTCTTCAAAAGGACACTGAGTAGATGTACAATATGTTTGGAGTAAGCAGTATGTAAATGACTGCATTCTACTTTGGGTGGTTTTGTTCACTGTTTAATATTATTCATGTATGGATACATACTGTCACAACTTATCATTTTTTCCTCTTTATAGGTCCTGCTGGGGACTTGCATCTGGCCTCAATGTGAAATTAAGGTAGAAAAACACATCTACATATGTGTTTGCTATTAGGATTTAGTTTAATCACTGGTCATGCCTGAAGAGTGATGTTCGTCTCTAGTCGGCTAACAGCCAGGAAATATAAATGATTGTCCTAGAAGTCAAGCCTCTCTCCTATTTACTGGAGTGAAAATCACCTCCAGATATCGACGGAAAATCAACTACAGAAAATGCTTCACGTTATAAGGATGCCAACCACCTAGATTCATGCGCCCTATCTGTACAGTTGTTGTGGATGGTTTGCCATCTGAAAGCTCCTCAAGCTCTTATCCAGGCCCTGTATCTGTTTCTGAAATGTCTCTGCTACATGCTTTGGGTCCAGTGCAGACCTGGCTGGGACAAGAGCTAGAGAAGTGTGGCATTGATGCCATGATTTATACTCGGTATGTCCTCAGTCTTCTGCTGCATGATAGCTATGACTACGACCTGCAGGAACAGGTATTTACATATTTTAGATGTTGTCCAGTGAAAGTGAGTTTTTGTACCAGTTATGTTTTGTGTATTATACCTGGGTATGCCTCAGTTTGGGGGGGTGGTTGTCTTTAAGTGTGTGGGTGGAAGGAGGGTATAAACTACACAGGAGTCAGATTTGATGGTTGAACTGAGATTAAAGTAGTTACGTTGCTGCATGGACAATTACATTAAACCATGTTTTCATGTGGCTACAATTGATATCAGAATTGTTAACACGGGAATATCTGGGTCATAAATGCAGACCATCACTACTTGTGATGGTAAGCTTAATTTAATATTGGAACATTAGTAAACGAATGTAGCCCTTGTAAACTGTGTCAAATTCCCCAGTTCCACAGCAGTTTGTAGGCCCCCCCATCACTTCCCATGAATTTCATGTTGTGCTATTTTCAGTAAAAAATAAACACCCCCCTCCAAATATTTTTTATTGTTCAGGTATTTGAAATACATTATTGTATGTACATTATTCATCTCTTCTAAAATAATGTTAATGCTGAATGCTGATAAAAAGCATGCAAGAGAGTTGTGACCCTAGAACGTACTGTTCAGTCTCAATACTTTTTTTCTTTTTTTTTTTGTTCTTTTGTTTTTTTTAAATTTCTCTGCATCATGAACCTGTATAGAAATACTTTTAATAGTGGAGTTTTACAAATTCAAGACTCAGGGAAATTACAGTGTTTTCAGAAAAGGCTGACAATTCTGTTAAAGATAGACTTTGCCTTAGAAGGTGACTGTGGTGACAGTGGGAAAGAAGGAAAGCAAGTACTTGTTATTTGATAACTTAATTATTAGTCCTTTTTCTTTATTGTTGTCTTGGTTATACTTCAAACATTGCTACCTAACTGCTCCAGAACTTCCTTTGTCACCTAGTTTGTCTTTTTAAAAATCCAGCAAGAGCAGAGCAGGTTATTGTGAGATACATGTAAACGGAACTGAAGCAGAAAAAATTCATGTCAAATGCTGCCAGTTTTTGAACTCTTCGCAACCATAACTGTGCATAAAGGCCTTCATGCTTCCCTTGTGCAAACCAGAAAACTTGTATCTGTAAAAGTTTTTTTGTTTCTTTTTGTTCAAAAGTGTATCTGGCAGCAGTAGGTGACATCAGCAACAACCCCATGATTAATAATAATAATAATAACAGAACCCCAGTATAAGCACTTTCTGGAATGTACCTTAACATGTAGGTCTTGGTCAGACATGAATTGCTGTATTTTAGAAGGGGGCAGAAAAAGGTTCCAAAACCTGTTTGAAAGGAGTGTGTGGGATGAGGACATTAAAAATGAAACCAATTGAAACCACATGAGAACTTGAGGAGCCTTAGAGATAGGCCAGTGGCCTTGGGGATAATGAAGACGTGTTTCTTTTCAGTCCATTTCAGACCACAGTCGTAACTTTGAAGTCGCTACTGCGATATTTTAAATGACTGAAGTGCCAGAATTAGTTTTCTCTTTATCAGCCTTTGCAAGAAGCAGGGTAACTATATTATGAAAATCTCATTCCGTTTATTTCTCGTTTTGATACCTTAACGGGATCCTTTGTGGGTTTGATAAGAGAGCTTTAAGGAGTGTGTCTGTTCTTTTTCCAAGTTGATTATCTGAATCTAATGAGCCAAAGGGAGAAGAATACCACATGCTGACAGGGTAGCCAAAACCTGTGTTGCTGAGCAGGTGCTGTGATACCAATGTACAGGATGTCTTCAGAACAACATTGGGCTTTGAAGCTGGAAGATTTTTTTCCCACCTCTTCCAATTTGATCCTGTTTATAACATACTTTTACTACATTTGTTCACCCTACTTCAAATAACCATTTTCTAAGTTTTGGGATTATATTCTGTAGTAATGATTAGATGCACCTGTTACAAAACATACTGCTCCCTAATTCCTTTTTCAAATAGCTTAGTCTGTAAAGCCTGCAAGTATAAATTTCTTACATAGAAAATTGAGGAGATCTTTAAATACATTTGCTTGTTTTGTTATTTATTTTAAAATTTGTTTTTATTTTACGTATTGCTTACTGGTTCTTTGTATCAGCTGACGTTTTAGATTAGTTTTGATTTAGTGAAGTAATTCAGAAACAAAAGGATCTTTACTCTAAAAGATGTGTTTACATATAAGCAATCTCAATCCAATTTTGGTGATGGATACAATGTTAAGACAAAGGGGAAAAACATGTACTAGTGTTGTTTACAAACAGAAGTCAAGGAAGGGAACAGGAATTAAATATCTAAATGAGAAGTCATTTAGGAGTAAAATACTTAGAATTGCTGAGCTTCTTTAACCCAGATTAATTCCCGTTGAGGATTTGGTCCTTGGCATCTCAGGAATTTTTTCTCCCATTTGATTCCTTTAATTCTTAAGAAAGATGAGAGAATTTCCAGGGAAAGAGCTATTCTCAATAGTGTGCTTATTGCAATGGTTTATCTCCAGCTTAGAGGGCAGCTACAAAAAGGACTGAAGCACTCTATGCGCATGGAGAAGACAAGGGACAATGGGTACATGTTGCACTGGGTGCAGTTTCATCTTGATATGAGAATTTTTTTCTTTTTCTTTTTTCTTATAGTGAGAACAGTCATTCACTGGAACAGCCTCCTCAGGAATGTGATAGAATCCCTGTTGCTGGAGGTTTTTGAGACGCAATAGGATGCTAGATAGTCTTGTCTAAGCTCCTTTTCCCTTGGAAAGGTAGACCACATGATTTTTTGAGGTCCCTTCCAGCCTGAGCTGTTCTGTGATTCTGTGATTATTTGCTTTTAGAACTCTGTTTTTGGGGATAGTGGATAGCCATCCCTCTTTCCTCAAAATACAGCAGTGACTTCTATTTAGAGCAGATAAGAAGGAGTGGTCTCACAATGGGGTTATGCATAGGAACAATGCATTGCAGTTTGCTTTTTTGGGGAGTGGGAGTGAAGACGACCAATTTAGGAAGTCTTAATCTTATGGATACGGTCATCTTCATTATGAATGTTACAGACTGAAGTTAAGATGGTCATTAAGATATTTCCACCTCAGAATGTTGATGGTATCATTAGCACTGTTTCGGTTGCTTCAGGGAGCCTCCTTCAGTGCTTTCTTTATAGTGTTCTGGTGTCATCAAGTGTAGCAGGGAAATGGATCTCTGAAGTCTGGACTGAGGTTCTGTCAGGTAAGTACAAAAAGATTTAGTATCAAAAATAAGTTAAAAAAAATTCCTAACCTTACTAGGCATACACGACTGTTTAAGATATCAGTGTTGTCTCGTTATCAGTCACTTCTGTTTACAGTTAAAATAAGAATGTCAAAAGAGTATGGGAATCTTGATTGACTATGGAGTCTTGATTGATTAGATCTTCAGGGTTATTTTTGAGAATAAGCAGGATGTTCCCTTCTGCTCTGTTAGTAGTATTTAATATGCAGGTTTTGGTCTTGATTCTGATTGAGTCTTCTGTGGGTTTCTCCAGTGTTACTCTGATGCAGATTGGTGTGGCTTTCTCCAATATTACTTGTTTTTGTACAGTGAGCTAGTTTGATGTCTGGATAGAAGATAAGATTAAGGATGTGTGTATGGGGGGGTTGCATTGGTTTTCCATCCCCTTTTTTGTATGTATGTGAGGGTGTGGGGTTTTTTTTGTTTGTGTTTTGTTTGGGTTTGTTACTGGTGTTAATTCTATGCCTTGCCCAATTAGAATGGTCTGTGTTGGGTATCGTTATATGGATTCAGGCTCAGTATCACAAAACATTAGGTTGGTAAGTCATGAGTTTCCAGAGAGTTCATAGCAGATTTTTGCAAGTACAGAAAACACAGGTGGAAGCAAAACCCTAATACACTGCAACCAAAGTTTACTGGAATGTTTGCAGTTTCTATTCTGACTCCTTGGCTTAAATTGAAATAACTATTAAAATATTGGGAAAATTTATAAGCCAGTATGTTTTTCCCAACTGTATTTCAAAGGAATAGAGAACTTCCAAGAAAGGAATCTTGTTTATGGTAAATTGTACTGTGATGCCAGGGTCTTCAGGACTGCAATGGTTATACATGTGTTATACATACCTATCAAGAATTACTGTAAAATCCTCTAAATATACACACTTTAAATGATGTTTGTTTGTTTGGTTTGTTTTTAAATACTCAAGTACTGAAGGTAACTTAGTTATTGTTGGCACCTAGAACACAGTTCTTATCCAAGCCATACTTACTACTTTTGGAAGTGAGTCTGAAAGCTTAAGATGTAAAAGTTCTTAAGAAGTCCTTCATTCTTACTTCGCACTCTTTTCCGTTTTTTAATTTCCCTCTCCCCTCAGTTTTTTTTGGCAGCAGTGATGCTGCTGGTGGGAGGGTTTAAGTGGATGGAAGTAGGACGATTTTTGGCTTTTTTTTTCCCAGTGTTGACTGATGGAGTAGAAAGTACAAAGATAGTATGAATTGGGTTTGCACATTTTCCTTGATTCCTGTGATACAGTTCACAGAAATAGTTTTGGGGCTTTTGTGGCTAGTTGAGTTTTGTCATATCAGAAGACAAATAAGGATTTCAGTGGTAGACTTGCCTTTTTTTTCCTACAACCAAAGATGTTGCTTGCTTACAGCCTGTCTAGAGAACAATTCTCAAATTTATTTACACATATATTAGATCTCTACATGGCCTAAAGATTACTAAAAAAAATCTCTTGAACCACATTACATAAGATATTCATTATTTAGGTGTCTTAGGGTTGGGTTTTTTGGTTCAGTTTGGTTTGTTGGTTTTTTTTCTTTTTTAAGATTTGAGGCCTATCAATGGTCTCTTCAAAATGTTTGGAAACCACTGGTATTTTGTGCTGAGATAGATGATGTTTTAGTCACTCGTGGTCCATTAAGGAAAACCTCATAAAATTTGTATGGATGTACAGATTGTTTAATGTAAGTAAAGTGCAGAATGTTTCTGCCAAGTATAAATGCTTTCATCATTTGCATTTTATTACTGAATTTACTTACTTTGGAATAAATGATAAATTAAGCAGAAAATCATGAAATTGCTGTCAAGTTTTTAACTTTTGCGGACCCACAGAACTGCTGGTGGTGGAGATCTGAACATTGTGACAGCCTTTTGACTTCACACTAGACTGATTTTTAATCAGAATACTTTGCTCTTAGTTTCCTAGAGGCAAACCAGCCAGGTGCTGTTAAGAATTGATTGTTGTTTAAATGCTAATTAAAAGTATATCTGTAGATGCATGTGTTCTCAAATCAGTTTGTGATACAGTAAATATTGCATTAAGATAGTATAATTTGTGTGAAGCAGAAGGCCTTGCCTTAAAATATACTTGGTATGAAACATTCTTTCATTGATCTTTCTTTGTACAGTATTAAAAACAGTGCTCTGTGTTGTATCTTTCATATACTATTTGTAAGCCTAGCTGGTTTTGAATATAGCAAATTTGTAGTTTAGAGCTATAGACTTTTTCCTGTAGACTGTTCTCCCTTTTGAAAGGATAGAGCCTTTATTTAAAAAATCCCAAAACCTAACCCCAACAGCTAGACACTCTGTGAGATAAAGGCTTTGTTTGTAAGCCTTTGGTCATGCAGCAGGAAGATCGAAATGCACTTGTTATGCATACTTTCCATATCAAGTGTCTTCTCTTGCTTTTGATCTACTTCTTTCAACTTGTTTTTGGAAGTTAACAGTTTTTTTCTGAACCTCAAAAGTAAAAATCCTTTTAATTTTTTTAAAATATGATGTTTTCCTAACTCTCAGAATTAATTGGCTATTGCTCTGCAAACTGTGTACTTCTGTGACCAGGATGAGATTTTTGCTTTTGATTTTTCAATTTTTAACAAGGAAGCTTTTATGCGGGAAGACTAATTATTTGTAAACTGATTTGAAGTAGTTCCATTCAGGTAGTCTTTTATATGGAGGCATAAAAAGTCTTCAGGATGATAGTTACCCTTTTGTTGGCTCTGATAGTAGTTTTTATTCTTGCTTTTTCATCATTTTCACTTACATATTTAAAGTCCAAAATGTAGTTTTCTTTTTTATATTAAGAGAAGAAGAGCGCAGTGGAAGAGACACCTCAGCCCGCATGTGATATATTTTAGGGCTTTACCTTGTGGCCTATCCCTCTGCCCTGGGATGGGGATATCATTGCCAACTTTAGTGTATGTTTGGCTTATATGTGCTAATGACACAGGACACTTTGGTGACTGAACTTGGGATGCACTTGCTAGCTTCCCAGATCCAGTGGAATGTGGGCTGTTTGTTCTCCTGCCATCTCATATTAACCCAGTAGAGGGACCTGATGTCTGGATTTATATTCTAGTAATAGATAATAGTTTTTCCCATGTACATTTTGGAGGGAAAAGGATGTGTGGTTTTGTATGTGTCTTGTGTTTTTGTATGTCTCATCCATAACCTAAAGAGAGGAGGAGAAATGAGCGTTTGGTCCTCTGCACTCCACTAACCATGTAGTAAATGTTAATCTGGCTGGTATGCCTATTTGACAAAAATAACAGTGCTGCTTCTAGTATAATTACACCTATGCTTTTATTATCCCTAAGAAGTACTTTTGGATCACTCAAACACATTTTT
This sequence comes from Callaeas wilsoni, assembly GCA_013398955.1. Taxonomy (NCBI): domain Eukaryota; kingdom Metazoa; phylum Chordata; class Aves; order Passeriformes; family Callaeidae; genus Callaeas; species Callaeas wilsoni. The sequence continues at coordinate 35,815 of VWPU01001977.1, read as the reverse complement.
TCATAATACTTTACAATATGTGGAGTGGGTTCAGCTACAGTAGGGAAATGCTGTGTGACTGCTGCACCCAAGTGTCAGTAAATTTCAACATTCACCAGCAACATGTAGAAATAAATTTCTTGAATGCAAAGCATTTTCTCTTTAGTTTGTATTTGTGTTACTGCTTATTAAGCTGTATAAGAGTCCTGTAGGAACAATTTTCTGACCATAGTTTTTTAGTCATTACCTAAACTAAGCATGTTAAATTCAAGTTGTGGGAATCAGTGTATGAAGAAAAGAATAGGTAGGATGGGGAACTGTGAGACCAAGACTTTTAGCTGTACTTTTTTATATGACTAATTTGAAATCCTTAGATTACTCAGAAGTGTATGTTTGCAGCAATGGGAATGACCTCCTTCTTCCCATTCATAAACATGCAAACTGAAGAAAGGACCAATTAATCATATTTAGGAAATGGTACTATATCTTGAAATGAATATGCCCATAAAGCTTATAAATACAAAAGTTAAACTACTTTCTAAAAGCTCAGATAATTAAGTTTAAAAGTTCATAGAGGAAAACTTAGCTGTGGTCCTGCCCTCCATCCCTTTCAAGGAAGGGGGGACTGTAGCTGAGGACTATATAATTCAAATTTGGGGAAGTAGGTTTTTTGTGTACAATATTCATTTTTTGAGAAAAATTTGGTGTATATGGATTCCTCTTCAGTTAAGCAATGGAAGATGGCTGAAATGTCTTTACTGTAAAAGCATGTGGCTCAGGAAACTTATTTATTGATTTTTAGTTGGCATTTGTCTTGTTAATTATGCGATAACTGATCTGTTCTGTATTTCTCTGTCTGGTGACTGTTAGATGCGGGACAGGTTTGGAGTACCATGGACTATGTGTTTGTATTCTCTATTTCATTTTAGAGGTGAGAATTGTGGCAGGGATTCGAGCTCAGCAGTAGGCTCGCAGGGGCATTGTATTTGTGCGAACTCTATAGGTTCTGGGGTAGTCAGCTTCAGCTCGTGTGTTAGTGCAGAAGAAAAGCATTCATTCTCAAGGACTGTGCATATCTGAGAAACTTTAATTTCCAAGCTCTCTGCTGCGTTTGTATTGGTGTGAGTGATCATGTTGAGCTGCTCGTTCCTTTTTTATTGTTGTAGCTACTAATGTATTCTCACAAAGCCTTATGTAATGCAAAGCAGAGATGGAATCTCAAGTGCAAGGTTGGTGAAGTCCTCCTAAGAGTCAGGATTTATTTGCAGCCGTCTCTATGCTGATACAATTTTACTGTTTGGATATCTGGGGATAACTGAGATACTTCCTTCGTGTTCTTCGGGTATAGACCATTGCATGACAGTACACTTGCCACATTTCTCCAAGCATAGATGTGTGCTGCCTATATTCTCTGAAATCAGATTATTTCAGTGGTCTGTGATTCTTGCCACACAACTTTATTTTTAAATCCAAGAAAGCAACCATAAGTGCTATGAAATAACTTCTCCAGTCATGACATGCCCCTTTCAGACACCTTGACTCTGTAGTGACAGTTTCTGTTGAGTTCTTGGCTTTCTTTTCTGCAGTGTAAGTCAGATACATAAGTAAAGTGACGTCTTTATAGCTGTAGCTATAGCCTTGCTAAATTTTCTTCTTTTCTGCTTTTACTTTAATGGGAAAAGTGTAACTGCAGCCTGCTCAATAAACATAGGATTTCAACAGATGCAGCATTTGCATGTTCTCTCATTCTTTGGAGTGGGTGTGACAAATTTCTTCTGCTTCGTTTTAGCCTAGAAGTAACTTCTAATTAGTGAACGTCACATACACTGCCCTTTCAAACTGGTAGGATTATAAGCAAAAGTTTATAATTGACAGAAACTCAGATTACAGGATTTTATACTTGGGTTAATTAGTTTTGATAGGTAGAATTCTTCCCTGCCTGCCATCAGTCCTGAATACCCTGAGGTCACAGAAGTGCATGTTGTGATCTGCTACATTATCATCTCTTCTGTTACAGTTGGGCTCCACAGGGTTATAATGTTCTGGTTGTGGCAGCTGGGAAAGAGGTGACTGTAGTGGCTAATGGTTCCTTGGTTTTTCACTAAAAGTCTAAGATGAATTCTTTCCCTGGTAATGCCTGGATTTGGAGTTATTACCTAACATTAAAGAACATTTCTCAGTTCTCTCTATTCTGTGTTAGCAATGTTTCCTTGCCATGAAGAAAACTTACGCTGCTCTCTGAAATGCACTCTTTGTCTGCATTTCCTTTGGAGCATATTAGCTGAGTTTGAGCCAATGTTTGTGTGTTTTCTTCTGAATTGTCTCACCTATGTATTATCTCTTTATCTTTGTCTCAGTCTGAGGCAGCCTGTACAGAATGTCTAAACTGATGCTGGCTCATCAGACCTTTCTCAGTATTTATAATAACTTTCATTATGAAAAGGTATCCGTTGCTGTGGCTTTAAGCAATCTGTGAAAGTTTTTCCTGAATCTCAGTTTAGTATAAGCATTTTTTCAGGCAAGATCCCTGAAGGTCTTTATACATTGTTGAATAATCTTAAAGGTGATTGATCTGTTGCAGTTTTCCCCAAGTTCTCAATTGTGGAAATCCTCTTAGAGACAGTGACACTCCTTTATGGATATAATTTGTCATGGAATTGTTGAATGGTTTGGTTTGGAAGGGACCTTAAAGACAATCTAATTCCTAGCCCCCTGCCATGGGCAGGGATTCCTTCCACTAGACTGGGTTGCTCAGAGCCCCATCTAGCCTGGCCTTTGACACCTCCAGGGAAGGGGCAGCCACAGCTTCTCTGGGCAACCTTTCAAGTGTCTTACAACCCTCAGAGTAAAGAATTTCTTTCTAATATCTGATCCAAATCTGCCCTTCTTCAGTTTAAAGACATTCCCCCTTGTGCTGTCACTCCATGCTCTTGTCAAAAGTCCCTCCTGAGCTCTCCTGTAGGCCCTTCAGGTACTGTAAGGTCTCCCTGGAGCCTTCTGTTCTCTAGGCTGAACAACCTCAACTCCTCAGCCTGTCTTCATAGCAGAGGTGCTCTAGCCCTATTGTAGCCCTTCTGTGGACTCACTTCTATGGGTCCATGTCCCTCTCCTGTTGGGAACAGACCTGGGGTGCAGTACTATGGGTAGGGTCTCATGAGAGTGGGCAGAGGGCCAGAATCACCTTCTTCGGCCTGCTGGCCACACTGCTTTGGATGCAGCCCAGGACACAGTTGTCCTTCGGGGCTGTGAGTGCACATTGCCAGCTCATGTTCAACTTCTTGTCAACCAACAGCCTTAAGCCCTTTTCTTTGGGGCTTGTCTTGATCCTTTCTCTGCCCAGCCCTGATTTGTGTTTGGAATTGCCCCAACTTGGGTGGAGTACCTTGCACTTGGCCTTGTTGAACTTCATGAAGTTCACACAGGCCCACCTCTCAAGCCTGTCGAGGTCCCTCTGGATGGCATCCCTTCCCTCCTGTGTGTCAACACACAGTTTGGTGTCGTTCACAAACCTGCTGAGGGAGCACTTGATCCCACTGTCTGTGTTACTGACAAAGGTGTTAAACAAAATCAGCACCAATACAGACCCAGAGAAACACTTGTCACTGGCTTTCACTTGGACATCAAGCCATTGACCATAACTCTTTGAGTGCGACCGTCCAACCAATTCCTTATCCAATGAGTGGTTTATCTGTCAAATCCATGTCTTTCCAGAGGCAGGGACAGTGTCACAAGCTTTGCATGGGTCCAGGTAGTTGACATCGTTCACTCTTCCCTTACCCACCAAAGCTGTTATCCTGTCATAGAAGGCCACCAGCTTTGTCAGGCATGATCTGCCCCCAGTGAAGCCATATTGGCTGTCACCAGTCACCTCCTTATTTTCCATGTGCTTTAGTACAGTTTCCAGGAGGATCTGTGCCATGATCTTGCCAGACACAGAAGTGACACTGACTGACCTATAGTTCCCCAAGTCTTGCTTTTTTTTCCTTTTTTTGAAAACGAGTTATGTTTCTCTTTGTAATGTTGCCATTTATGTGGACTGTGAGCTTCGTAATGTTTTTATTTCAGTCGTATCACAAGGTGTCACCTTAATTTTCTTATGCATAGTAGATAATTCTCTTTACAGCAAATGAAAGGAGAATCACTACCAAACTTGCTATTTTTTTTTTGCTTCTCCAATTTCTTGGTAGTTTAGAAGGAAGTGGTGGAATTGCTGCTTTTGTATAGTTGAATAGAATAAACCATTTCAAAATCTTTCTAAAATTTGTGCCTGTATCTGAATTTAAAATTTAATTAAGCACTCAAAATACTGGATTTCTTGAGGCACCATCAGTGTGAAGAATACAGATACTTCCACAATATTTTTTAGCCATATTTATAGTTATTAAGTTATTCTTGTCATGAAACTTTGTACTTTCAGTGTCTTCATGATTGAAAATCTCTAATGAAATTATCTAGCTATGTAGTAGATAGGGGATAGTAGGACTGTGAAGAATAGATGTTTAAATAGCAGTTTAGATATAGAAACTTGGGGTTTTTTGAGTATCCAGAGGGCATTGGCTTTCTGTCGATATCTCTTTAATTATCTCTTGAAAATATTGGTAGTGGTAGTGTGGTTTAAATATTAGAACTCTGTAAGCCAAATTTTAGGTTATTTTCTGTGTATATGCACACTTTTAAAATCTGTAAGTTTGGAGTGGCATTGCTTTTGTGCAACGTTCAGTGACCAGTGAAGAGCTCTTGCATTAAAACGAGCATTGTCTTATGATCTCTAGTTCTGTTAGGAAGCAAGGTAAATGAAGGCATCTAGTAGGTGAAGAGATCAGAAGTCCTTGGTTATTCTTTCCACGTGGAGGAAGTAGTTTACTTGTCTTCATGCATACAGAATGTTTTGCTGAGCTGCTTTCTTTTCTGTTTCTTATGGACTTTATACTTTTCAGTCTAAGGAGTAAACCTACTGATGGGCTCCTGCTGCTGAAGACAGAGAGAAAAAGAGAGGAGGTTAAAAAAAATTAAGAGACTAATTTAACTAATTTCAGCCATTGGGAACTACTGAGTTGTCTTTTTCTTTCTTTTTTTTTCTTTTTTTGTCAATTTGATCATCATAAAAGAAGAGGATCACTCTGTGTCTCACTGTTCTACAAACTCACTCTCTAAGGTGTATTACATTTTCTTGTTTCTTAGGCGTTTTACTGTAATGTTAGGGTTTTTAAAAACTTTTTGGGTTTGATCCAGAATGGTTCTGATGCATGAATTAGGCATAGAATTATGCCTAAGTATTATTTTTTCACTGTTCTGTAGTGTTTTATGGGTGTGGTGTTTGATTTGTGTGCAAAAGGTGCAAGATCTTCAGTAACATAGGCTATATCAAATACATATATACTGCTGATAAATACTGTAGTTTAGATGAGGATTTTAAACTGCAAAATTTAGCATGGAATAGCTATAATCCATGGTGTTTGCTAGTCTTGTAAAATCCGAGGCTATAAAATTTATGACTTTGTCCAGGAAAAAAAGTCCAAAACCAAGTTTTAAACTTGGCTGCCAGGTGTGACTGAAAACCATGTGTCCAAAAATTTTTTGTGTGTGTATTGTATAAAGAGGTAGAAAGACAATGAGGATTCTATTGGAGCTTTGTCCTCAATTGCTGCATCCTGAAAGACAAGCCATTTTGTTCCCAGAGTGCACAAACAACTCACTCACTGTGGAAGGAGGGATGAGACCGTGATACCACAGCTCTGGAGTGGGGGCCTGAGAGAGAATTCCATTTAGCTTCCCTTCCCCCATTAAAAAAATTGGATATCTCTTAAAAGAGATTTTTCAGTTTTTAAAAGTTGAAAACTGTCAAAGTTTGTAGACAAGTGTCAGATATCTTTCAAATTACATGTGTAATGAAGAAGAACTGAATGAAATGCTTTATAAATTTCTGTGAGCATGAAGGTTCTTGCTGCTCTGCTGACAGATAGTTGGTAAAGCTGTGATGTACCAGTACAAAGCAAACCTTTGTTAGCCTAGAGAAAAACAGTAATGCATAGCATTTTGGGAATGTTTTCCTACTGCAGATGTTGCCTTTATGAACTCTCCATGTAAAATCAGAATAAATGAAGTTAACCCAGTGCAAATTTGCTGGTGTTACCTGGATTTTCACTCACACAAATGGGTCTGTAGGTTTTCATTTGCAGCTGTGCCCATGTGAATGAGCTGGAGAGGTTTTGGGAGTTGGTGGGGGATAGGTAGTTCTCATCAGTTTGTTTTCTTTCACATGAATATTGGGAAGAGTTAAAGTGCTCTAGAGCCTCGTTGTATAAAGAAATATATAAACTGCAATTTTGGAAAAGACGTAAGTTCATTTAAAAAAAAAAAACATTATCAGGTATGCATAGACTTTTAAACCTATTTTCTGATAATTCTTTTTCTTTTTTTGTCTACTATTTCTTTCTGTTAGTCCTTCTAATAACAGTGCAGTAGCCTGTTCAAATTTTTTGTTTCAACTGAATCACTGGCACCTTGCACAAGTACTAGGAAAAATAGGGTGACTGGTAGCTTTTTGTTCTTTCAGCACTAAATGTAATTCTCCAGTTTTGATACTCAAATAAGACTTTAAGCAGTAAATCCAGCTAATTGCTCTGCTCCTTCATGTGAAGTCACAAATGGCAGCCCTTTGGTGACTGCTTCTGAAGATGATTGGTCTCTCTTGGCCCCCGTTTTTTTCCCATCTTGTTCTTTGCACAGGGACAATTATTTTCACTGACAACTTGGTTTTACTTTGTTTTGAAACCATGAGGAATTAGGAAGTTTTTTAATGAGAGTGAGCCTTAGCCTGGTTTTCTTTGGAAGCAGGGTTGAAACAGGTAGGCTGAAAAGCATCAGATGTTTATGGATCTCTTTGAAGAAGATGATTTTAGACAAGCATACATTTTAAGATGTTAAAGACTGTTTTACTGATAGCCAAAATATTTCTTTCATGAGATGAGTATAGGAAATCATGTATACGTATGTGAACAGACAGTGAAGAACAAGCAAGTCTGGTAATAAATTTTGTGAATTCTGAAAAGCCATACAAAAGGGATGCTACATATCTTTAGATGATTGTGTATAATACAATAGCATTCTACTTTGATTTTATTATTCTTCATCCTGACATGTATTAGAAGTCAACCCCACCTACTCACCCTCACTTCTCAGTTATCTGAATTTTCTTCTAAAATAGTTCAGGTTTATTTTATGATAGATACTGCTATCTCCAGCTGTAATCGTGTTCATTGTAACAATGAGTTGAAGGCTTCAGGATCTAAGATTGCATTTTCTTCTTCTGGCTTGTTTAACTTTCTTTTAAGTTTGATCATAACTCAGAACTACTTGCTTTTCATTCTTATTATTTTAGAGGTCAGTGAAACTAACATATTTCGTGTAAATTACAGTAATACATTCAACCATAAGTTGGGCATAAAATTGCCTTTGTGGATATACTTTGCAATTGGAAAATATTTCAGTGAAGTGTGAGTTGCCTCCATGTCCTGTGAAAAATGCATGTGCTTTTCTGAATAGTAAGTGAAAGTTTTATGTAATCAAACTAATCTTTAATTTGACAAAAAGTAGTTTTTAGCAGGTAGAAAGAGGCTGGTTTTATTTTGCACAATATGTTATTTGTAGTCCTGTTCTGCTATAGTACTGAGATATTAATGTATTTAAATAATGTAATTTCTTTATTTGGTTTTAGGAGAATGACATCTTCCTGGGCTGGGAAAAGGGAGCTTACAAGAAATGGGGAAAGAGTAAGAAAAAGTGCTCTGATCTAACACTAGAGGAAATGAAAAAACAGGCTGCTGTCCAGTGTCTTCGCTCTGCTTCTGATGAAGTAAGTTTTGACTATTTAGTAGATTCTTAAGGCTTTGTGTCCTTCTTTGTGTTAGATACATTTGGCTTATGATGCTTATCTTTTAATTTGTGGCTTCTTAAAGTGCTAGTCTGCTAAGAGCTCTCCAAGAGATTCTATACTCTGTGGTGTCATGCTTTCCTTTCTGTAAACCCTCGCCTATTCTTGTCAGGGGCAGTTGCAATGCACCAGTTTGAGTTGAAATTACCACAAAGCTTTGCATAAAGGTAATTCAGAAAATTCTAAGTTGACTTTGTGTATAGAAAGGACTGGAATATTTGGGCAGAAAGCCATCTTGCTCTGTGCACGTGACATGTAATCCAGAATTCCTAAATAAATAAATGTTCACTTTCCAGGTTACATGATTGAGTGGAAGTGGAGTTAAAGTGCACTGACTAAAGAAGGTGAGGAGAGGTGAAGGCAGCAGGTTGAAGGAAGATAGCAGAGGCAGGAGATATTGTGTAGTTGAGCAGAAAAGTGGACAAAGGGAGATGCAGTTGAAGGCAATGTTTAAAAAGAAAGAATGATCTGTAGTGCGAGTCAAAGGAAGCTCTCCAGGGAGATTTTTCAGACAGCAAAAATGAGAAACTGTTTTTTAGTTTACAGAACTGTAAATAGTGTGATCTGTCACTGTGGTAAGGAGAAACTACCCCAGCTATGCAGCCTGGTTGCGTTACTGCTCTACACACCTTCCTAGTCATAGCTTGTGCTTGCACAAGCTTTTGGGTGGTTATGTGGAGAACTGGTTTGGGAAAGTGAATCAGTTTCCTGAGATTAACCTGGTTGGGGTGGAGGAAATGTTAACCCAGAGAGGCTTCCTGGTCAGATTCGTGGCACAGACACTTGTGCCAGCGAGGCTGTGGAAGAGTAATCAAGGATGTGGGGAAGATCTGGTGGTTATTCCCACCACCTTCGGCAGCATTACCATCACCTTCTGTCTCGCTGTGAAGCTGCTTGAGCATTTGTTGAGTTACTAAATTGCAAATTGACTAACAAGGAGATTTCTTAACTCCCATTTTCCCATTACTTATTATCCTAACAAAGTGATGCAAAGTACAATTTTGTTGGTAATTTGCTCTGCTCTCATAGTTACAGAATATTGAGGTCAGCACTCTAACTACCATAGAAGTTAATTTAAATATGAAACAAATATGGAGAAATAATTGCAAGAAGTAATGTCTTTCTTGAGGATATGTTTGTCTTTGTATAGTCATTTTATGAACAATAAAATGTAGGTCTCATACATAGACCACAGGAATACTGATGATTGATTCTTAACTTTAGAAACTACATTCTTGATGCACCTCCACATAGCTGAAAATCAAGGATCATCACTTAGAACTAAATTTATATTATATAGAGAAATTTAGTTGCAGAGCAAAAGGAAGGAGGTGAATTTATTAATAACCAATCACAGAGAAGGGAAGAAAGTATTCAACTACAATTTTGAAAGAATAAAAATACATGGGGTCTAAAAGGTTGAAAAATGACTTTGCCTTTGATCCTGGACACCTTGTCAAATTTTTAGTGTTCAACATTAACCTATAATCTGCAACCTGTAGACTTATTTCAGAGCTATTTTGACTTCTGTTGCCTGCTCAGACAATTAAGCTTGCACATTTGTTGTCATTAATAAAATTGCAGGTCATAATTTTTATAATGTGTATTCAAACACAGAATTTAACCTTTAAAGCTTTTTTAAAAAGTTTGTACTTAAAGCTGCTTTGTAAGTAGTTCAACACATGCATTGCATGAAAGAAATACAGACTTTGTATTTTTTCCCCCAGAGTTAAAGGGAAGGGTGATCCTTCTTAAATGCTAGAATTACTTTAAAGTAACTTGTAAGATATCTTTTATTTCTGATTTTTCAAACACACTTCTTACGTTGTTGGGTTTTTGTATTTAAGTTTCTTTGCTGATCTGATGAGAATAATCAATCGATTTTGGACTGTGAAAGATAATGTTAAAATACTGTATCTGCTGAGGCATTCAAGCTGCACCATACAATGTTCATGGTTTCATCTCCACAAAAAGATAAAACTACTCTGTGAACTGTAGTTGAAATTGTAGATCACTTGTGTGTAAGGACCATTTATAAAAATTGATGAGATACAAGTAAATACTTCTTTTCCACTGCCACTTGAATTTTTTAAAATCGTTTTCTGAATCATCTGAAAAATGTTTACCTGTGATTTACTTTGTTGTTAGATGAGGTAGATGTGTTCATTAGGACGTTCTCTTTTGGCAAGTGGCCTGATAAATAGTCCACATGGGCAGTTATGGAGCTTGTTTATAGTTTTGCTGTCCTTCTGTGCTCCCTTTTTCAGAGCAGGTGGATACAGAAATGCCAATCTGCTCACATGGTATGGAACGCTCGCTCTTCCAGCCTAACCTCCTCTTTCAACCTTAGTATTGGAGCAAAGCAAACAAGTTTGAGCCTCTTTACTGGAAGTAATTGGAAAAAAGTTGTAGTGTATTTCAACTTAAATATAGTTAAATAAAATTGTATTTAAGTGAAGTGATTAAGGTGTTTACCCTGTGTGTGTCTGTAGACAGAGTATATCTATATATGTGTGTATAGGCACACACAAACAAACACACACAAAAGAGCCAAAACAGGGTGACAATTCAATGAAGACTTCAGGATGCTGCAACCTGATCATTTTAGAGAGAAAAGTGTGCAGAGGATGAAAAGGTAATTAGGGTCAGTAGTAACTTTTCTAACTCTCATAGGAAGTTACAGAGATACGGGTAATGTAATTTTGATTCTTGCATTTAATTATTTAAACCAATAACGTGTTGAGAAATGGCAGACAGTCTGCCTCTTCCCCCTACAGTAACCAAAAGCCTTAAAATTGGGTGATCACTTCAAAAAGGTGCTTGGGGGAGAGAGGAAGTCATAAAAATAGATTATATGAAAATTGGCTTGATAACAGTAAGTACTGTTTTGTCAGACTTTCATTTAGCGGTTGAAACAAATAGTTTGAAATCACCTCTTGTGGATTTTCATTTCCACAGTATGCATTCTTAGCGTATACTTCACTTGGTAGCTTAGTTTTGCTTGAATTCAGTTCTTCCTCTCGTATTAAAAAGAGTAATGCTGTAAAACACTAATCTGAGACAGAAATGCAAGGTTCTAGTTTTAATTTCATGGTGCTGAAAACAAACATTTGACTTGAGGAAGCCTACAGTTTGGCATTGATTTTTAAAACATTCCTGCTTTGCGAAGAATGACGAGTCAGAGGAGCTGCTGTGCCTCACTGTGTCTTTGCAATGGCAGAGCCTGTTGTGGACTAAGTGTGTTTGTGAGAGGAGGCCTGATTTTGACAGATACCATCTGGCATATGTAAGAATGCAAATTGTTAATGTATGTACGTTCTGAGGACAGTATTTTTTGTGTGACAAGCATTTTAGTGTCTTAAATTGTCAATATTCTTATGAATGAGTCTTCGGCTGCAGATGCTCTTGATGCAGTCAGGAGCAGAGGAAATGTAAGTACATTGCAACTTGCCAGAAAATGGAGACAGAATGATGGTGAGAAGAACTTTTAAGACAAGTACTTTAATGTAGCAATCAATTGCTATTCTTACTGTAGTTCTAACGTTTATTTTTTCTGAAACACTTGAATAAATAGCAGTTTAAAGATATGCTGAAGAATTGCTCAAATTTTAAAAAGCTTGTTAATATTGACCTTGAGTAGAGATTTTATCTTAATTTTTATCCTGCTGAAGTATGGAAGAAATTTTAAAATGTTGGTTTGCAATTAACTGGTCAAGTAGGGATATCCATTCTAATGAAACATTGGGTAAAAACCCCTAATATTTAGGATGGGGCAATATTTATATAAAAGACCTCTGATGAAAATAAGAAATTTTATCCTGAAATACTCCCTCAAATTTTAATTAAAGATGGCTGATCTGTCAACATTAAATGACTTGATGGTTAGTTTTGTTGCTGTTGTTTGTAATTACTATCTGAAACACGGATCAGTTTGTTCATGTGCAGTTTGATTTTTTTTTTGTTTTTTTGTTTTTTCTTTTCTTTTAAACCTCCTAATCCTGAAAGTCTACTTTATTTTGCCTTTGAATAATGAAACTTGTCATTACTTGTCTTGTTACAGTCAGTAAAAAGACAGAAAGCAATATCTTTGAAACTCAGAAATTTATTAAATAAATAAGAGTTTAGGAATTCATGTGTGTTACTTTTTACAAGGTGGATACTGTGAGCAAGGTTGAAATTAGAGGTTACATATGAAGAACTGATACATGTAAGACTTTTCAGTAGGTATATTTCCTAGTAATAATATTGAGATTACTTATGTGCCTGTCCATTGGTCACAAATACAAGCTTAATTAGCTTGTACCTGGCTACTTTTCTGCTAAAATTTGCATTGCTCCATAGAGCGAGCAGGTCTCCAGCTGTGCTATTGCAGTTCCTATGGAGTGCAGTTAATGCACTGAACACTTGCAGTGCGACATATGAAGCTGCACCCCAAGATGGTGCCAGAGTTTCAGTTAAAGCAGCCACTGTGTCCTGCTGAAATTTGTGAGGGCTTTTTAAGACTGAGCAAGGGAGACAACTTCCTGTGGATCTTACTTTCTGCATTGATGAAACCAGTGCTCCAAGACTCTTTCCTTCTCCCTGTGTAGGTGGCCACTTTACCTAAGCTGTTCCACAGCACATCCTGAGACATTCCTCATGTCCAGTGCTGCTGATCTCCCAAGGCCTGTCATAATGGGGTTCAGGCAATGTGGTCCATTCTGAACTAAGGAAGCTCTCAAAATCTGCTAACTGCCACATGAAATTGTGTGCAACATGTTAAAGCAAGAGCTAGTCTTGGTTGATAAATTCCGTGATGAATTTTGGAAGAGAACTGCTCTAATATATTTGACAAGAACACAGAGTGCCTTCCATCCCACTGTTCAAGGAAATTACTGCTTGGGGGTAACATGGAAACATAATTGGTGAAACTTCATAACATAAATTTCTTTTAAATGTAGTCAGGTGTGGGCATGCTAACAGCATAGGGCATTGGCTTTGCTTACTTTGAGTCATGGCGGGGGAACATAACTCTTCTGATACTTGTGTTATCATGTGGGACCACACAGAGGAACAAGTGTGGCTCTAGTGAACAGTTTTGTTAAAAAATTTAAATGGTAATTTTATTCTCAAATGTGCCTTGCTTTCAGCACAAATTTGAGATGTGTCTAAAATAAGATTTTGTTGAAATTTTCTTAGCATTTGTCATCTTTCTTACTTGAAGTGCAGAGCTGTCAAACGTTCATAGAATCATAGAATCCTAGAATGGTTTGGGTTGGAAGGAACCTTAAAGATCATCTCGTTCCAACCTCTTGCCATGGGCAGGGACACCTCCCACTAAAGCAGTTTGCTCAGAGCCCCATCCAAACTGGCCTTGAACATTTGCAGGGGTGGGGCATCCATGCAGTTACTACAGTTCTGACATAAACCTTACTTGAAGAAATAATCTCCTAATCAGGCCAAATGAACCAATTGGTTATGGTTGCACATCTGAGTATGTTTTTATTGATGGGTTACTCTGGCCAGCTGTTGCTGCCTCCAGAGGTTATGGTGTCTGTGTGCCAGTTAGACCAAGGCACTGCTGCATAATCTGCCTTGCACTTTGCTATAGTGATAGGTAATAACTGAGGAAAAAGTACTTCTGGAGTTTGTAGCAACTTTGTCTTTCTTTTCTTCTTAAGTAGAATGGCACCTTAAAATTAATTTAAAATCAGTTAATCACTGATTTATTCCTGCTGTTCCCTTCTTCTCTAACATAAGCCAGTATTAATTCAGTAATACACACAGTCTACTACACTGGGATACCAGGGAATCAGGTTGTAAACATTAGGTGGTTTCTTGAGTGATGTAAATTAGACGTTTTCGTATAACTAGAAGTGACATGAATGAGAGTGTTAATGTAAAGATATGGGACAGCACAAGAATGAATCAAGTTGTGTAAGAGCCATCTTAACAAATCAGAAAGGTGAAGTGCATATTGAAAAGTTTGAATTTATTAAAGCAAAAAAATGACGTTAACATTCTAAAACAGCCTTAATGGTTCTTGGAGCATATATCCTGACTAGCTTAGTAGTAAGCATTTCTGTGTGTCTGAGGATGATTGTTCAGAGCCTTTTACCAGAAAATGCCAAAACACTTCACAAAGTCAATGAATATTATCTTCCTTTTGGGTTGTGTCCAGTTGTCCTTATGGAAGGGGATATATTAGCGGTTTCCAGAACATGCAGCATTATTTAGGAAAGAATTTTAAAAATAACTTCAGATACCATATAGGAAATTAAAGTAATTTGTCTTGCCAAGAATAAATTACATCACAGAATAAATTAATGACAATAAATAAATTTCTTTTCTTTATGACTATGGCATTAAACAGATATTCATAGTACCACATATCTGATTTGTCATGTTACTGAAGCCGCTTCACTGTCTGTGATAGTAACATTAATTGAAGTTGACAAAAGTTTTAATTATTCCAATTTTTGTATGTGTTTTCTCAATATAGAAAAGGTCCATATTGAACTGGAGAGTTGAACTGGAGAAATTCCTTGTGGGAGCTTAGCCTACACAGAGGTCGCTTCATAGGATCAAGTATTTCCTATAGTATAGATGACTGTCTTGGAGGCTGAAAGTAGGCGTTCAGTGTGATTGAAAGTTATTTCACCTTGTATGTACTTCCAATGAAAATGGGAGCAAACTGGGGCAAGGCAGATCCGTCCTCGCAGCAGCTTCTCTGATAAGCCTGGGACGGAAGGGAAGTTGGCGTATGCGTTTCTTGGAGGAAGGAGCAGCACAGTCTTTCAGGCACACAGGCGTGTCCAGGAAAATGCCAGAGGAGCTGGTTACAGAGCTCTCCTGAATAATGCCTTGTGTTCCAGCACAGAGAAGTGTTATTAGATTATAATTTTCCTTAATGTAGAACAATCATTTTCACCAAAAATTTGAGTTGGGGGTCCATTATGAATTCTTATCATACACATGAGCAAACTTGAACGAATCTGGCAGAGCACCTGCCAAGGAAAATTCAAGTGTCCTTTCTGCATTTCACTTGATGCAGAAAAGAGCTTTTGCATAATTGGTGGAAACATACTTTAAAAGTTTCTCCCATTTCATTGATAATACAGATAAGAACATTTTTGCTTGGGCAAGCTGAAGTACTATGATTAAGTGAAATTTCACAGCAGGACTGCTTACAAGGATAGCAAGTCTATTGTGGCTTTGAAGTCAGCATGTTTGTTTATAAGTGATGAATAATAAACAGGAAGAATAGTTTCTAGTGAGGAATTATCTGTTCTTGGGGGGTAACTTCTATTTCAGTGTAGCCTGCTATGGGAGGGAGCTAAAAGAATTAAGTTTTAAATAACAGAAGTCAGATTAGCTGCTCTAGTAACCTACATTTAGGGATAGCATGCTCATTTGAAGTTAATTTGAGCTGGCAGATGATCCCTTTTATCTAGAATTGGTAAATAACATGTGCTATTTATTCTCTGTCTCTTAGAAGGTGTTGTTTGAAGTGGTGAATTATAGCTCTGAAATCTGAGCCCGATCCTAGCTATGTGCTCCATATGTAATTTACCTTTCCCAATGTTGTTTTAATACCAAAGACAGGATTAAGAGAGTTGCAAGGAAGTATTTTTATTTCCTTGTTGAAGAGCTATTGCTCTCATATTTCTTAAAGTGGCTTGGATTTTTGTGATATTAAGTCAGTTTGGTTGGAAATTGATATTCTGAGGTCACACGTTTATTGAAGATTACTTTGGATCAAGTATTCATGAGCCCCAAAAAGAGAAGTTAATAGATAGAATCTGTTTTTCTGACTGGTCCAATATCTTTGTTGTAAATCATTACATATTCAAGTGAACAGATAAAGATTTAATTGTGTTCTTACTTCTAAAGGGTCAAAAAGGTTGTAAAAGTACATACTCTTAAATGTTTCTTAGTGTCATCCACCTTATTATGATGGAGGAAAATTCTGTAATGCAAGGTGGAACTTTATTTTATTCCTTTAAATTCCACCTTGGGATTGAACACCCCAGGGAAGCTGCTGTTTTAATGGATTGATTTGTTTATTCATTTATTCACATAGTGCTGGTCTTGGGCCAAGATTTTTTTTTAGTCTGTCTTGAGCACCTCTTGTGAGAGTACTTGTAATCAGATGAATTATACTGTGTTAGAATGTTAAAAAATGAAAACCTAGACTTTAAACTTTCTCTCATCATCCTACAAAATATAGAAATAGATGTGTGGTTGCAGTGAATCACATTTTGTGCCTTACTCAGTTCACGTGGCTTAACAGCTGATTCATATAGAAGAGCCATCTAATCCTGCACTTGGTGACAGGAGACATGCCAAGAAAACAGTCCTGGTACAATCAGAATATCATCTTCTCCAGAGAGCCCTATGAATGATTTGAAACTATGAATATATTGATTTACTTTAATTTCTAGTTTGTTTGAACTTGTATTTTGTGAAAGGAGTGTCAGTATTCTCTAGTTTATCCTGTTTCAGCAGGGTTTTGGACCAGATGGTCTCCAGAGCTACCTTCCAACCTAAACAATTCTGTATGTTTGGGAAAGGGAAATGAGGATTTGTTTTGAAAGTGTAAGCTAGAAAGCTCTCAAAACCCTAATATAATGCAAATGAGTGATTATTTTAATTGTTCAAGCAAAAGGAAGTGTAATGCTTTTGCTTTTCAAAAAGACTGAAGAGGAGCAAGGACCTTTCCCCATACCTTACAGGCCTGAAGTAACAAACCATATTTACTAAATATTTACGCTACAGAGTTCAAAGCTTCTGGAGGAAGCTTTTTAACTTACATCAGACTAGAAGCAAAAAACCTGAACCTGCCAAAAACCTAAAGCCAAACAACATCTCCACAAAACACCACTTCCCTTTGAGTTGTACAATCTGATGGAACTTTTCCATTTCTGTGTATATATTCATGGTCTGTCAGATGTGGAAAATCTCATTCTAAGTACTGGCTATCAGAATTTTGTTCTCCTTTGTTTTGTCCCGAAGGCTTGGCTCTTGCATATGTGCAGATCTGCAGGACTAAGTATATGTTTGCATGGCATTTTTTTGTTGAGACCCATAACCAGATATCATTACTGGGTGATGGGAAGAGGTGAAAGCTCAGTGAAAATGAAAAATTTTGTTGAACAATCCCCTTCTCAGTTCCATCACATATATTACACATAGTGTAACTATGTGAAATAATAGTGCTGCTGTTTGTGATCAAATTCAGAAAAAGCTTAGTAAATTTTCTGGATGGTGACTGTGCCATGCTTGTTTGCAACATTCAGAAGTAACCTGCTAGCAGAGATAAATATCGGTTAAGAATTCAAGTGATTTGTCAAGCATATGAGAGGAGCTAATGTTTCACAGCTTCTTACTCAAAACTGTAAAAATGTAGAAGCCAGTGCCCACTGTTAACATAGGCAACAGTTTTTAGTGAATTTCAGTTCGGTGCACATAATACAGGGTTTCTCCATGGTTCACAATTTAACTGAATGTTTTAAATTTATAAAAAACATTTCAGAAGTAGCTATACTTATAGATTTAATATCTTCTGGGAACATTTTCTGCAGCTATACAGAGGTGTGAATGTACATACGAAAGCAATTAGCAATTACGAAAGTAATGAGTTACCACTTGTCATCTCTGCTCTACTTCCAAAGTAGAGTGTGTTCAAAAGGTCTTTGATTTAATATTTGGCATTATATATATGTATGTGCTTGTATGTTTAGAAAAAAAAATCCTCAAAAAAAAAGGTCAAAACTAACAAACATATTTAAAATTATATATAAAAATGTGTGTGAGCTTTGCTATTTTGTTGGTTTTTTTTAAAAATTGGTCTTACTCTTCATCATGCAGAAGTGCATGAATTAGGCTCTGAATAGGGTCATGGTGGTCAGTAAGGAAGACAGTGGCTATCGGAGTCCTGTAACTCCAGCAGTCAGATTGACTGTTCTTGTTCGTGCGGGGTGAGTTCAGAAGCTTAATTTATCTGTTAGCACCATCACTCCTGTTACTGTTATGCCAGTAACATAACACCTATGCTTTATGTAATCCTTCCCTTGCTGCAGCCAGCTGATAAAAAGCCAAAAAGAACAACTTTTGGTGCAACTGGATGTATGTTAAAGCAGGGGAAGGAAAGAGAAATATGTTAAAAACAGTAGAACAGAATAAAATGTTTGGCGTGCAGGAAATACTGTTATGCAAAGTAAAAAATAAGAATTAAAAAATTATGTGCTGTCCTTTGTAATTTGAGTGAGAGAAACACTTGGTAGAAATCTGGGCCAGACAATTTTGAGGTTTAAGCCTTTCATGATGGAATTACAAAAGCAATCATAATCGAACACTTAAAACTTCCATATTTCAAAATATTTATAAGGTTCTCCAGTATTTGTACTGTATGGGGACTGTCTTTAAATTTAAACATAAGTAAAGTACTTCGAGCAGATCACCTAGTTGTTGTGTTAGCTAATTGTGTCCTATTAACCAAGCCAGGGCCTGGAACGTGTTACTTTCAGGCTGTGGGGTTGTTTCAGCTACAACACATTAAGGTAAACAATAAAAAAGTAACTAAATCTCATATCCCGAGAACATCAGGGTCACATATAAAATAACTGCCGTGGCATTCGTTACATTAAGTCTGCAGCACGTGTTCACGGGCTGCAGTAAGAAGTTGAGCAGGGGGTCTCCAGGACCTGGCGTTCTGCACTGTGGGTCCCACCCCCCTTTTTTTAAAGCAAGCGCTGTCTCCTTCAGCGCGGTGCAGGACAGCGGGCGGCGCGTCAGCTGACTCAAGTATTAGTTTCATGGTCCAGGAGGAAATGAAGCATTTGATTCCGAAAGTTTTCACTTCTTCGGTGTAATGGTAAGCATATTGTTGCTGGTTTGGGGCATTTTTTTAGCATGATATTATATTAAGTTAAGGAAGTGAATCTATATTCCTTGGAGTGTTTGCTACAGGTGTCTGTTAGATTAGACAGTTTGGGGAGCTAAGGAAAACCAAGGCCAGCTCCTCCTCTGTTGACCTTTTAGAGGGAGGAGGGGGGAGTCAAGAGTGGTATAAGCATAAAGTGCCAAATTATCACAACTGCATAGCTTTGTCCATATTACTGTCCTGCTTGGTTCTTGCTAAATGATTTAATTTATATTGGTAAATTTACTGATATAGAAGATGCCTTCTGGAGTTTGATATTGCTAAGTCATCCTCAGTTAAGTATGTGGCATAAAGGTTTATATTTAGAACTTCAGTGCAGCAATACTGTTAGGAATAGAAAATTGCTTTCTTTCTCACTTGGCTGCAAATAATTAAAGTTTAGAGTTAGCATATAAATCATTGCTTCAGTGTATGATTTTTCAAGTGTGTTTTTCTGACAGTGAATTAAACAAGCTAGTCTGACTGTATAAACTAGTATTCCCTTTTTCATAATATTTTCTTGTGCTTTAGCAACATATATTCACATTTCTCAGCAATTTCTGGACACTAATCAGGAGAGACGAGAAACTCTTAGATTTTTGAAAAATTAAATCTTTATACCACCATGGTGAAGCAGCAAGTCAAACTCTCTTCTATACATTTCTGTAACTTGATATTTGATCAGCGTTACCTTTGGAGAGAAAACATGTCCCATAACTATATGCACAATAAGATCATGTTAAATTCAGAAGGCAAGATAATTTTCTTGGGGGTTTGTTTAAGTTTCTCCAAGTATAATTGGAAATAGACTTCCAGCAATGATGGAGTTGATATTGAGGAAACTGGGCACAGGATACAATAAGCTGCATGGTCCTCCCTCATTACCACTCCCAGCTGTAGAGTGACATGCAGGGGGCCTGTTGTATCCTCCTCACTAGTTCCAGATTGCTGTGTTCAGCTGTGATTCCAGCTCTGTTTGCCGTTATGTAAAGTGCGAAGGGCAATACCTGAGCACGATTCCCGAGCATTGAATTAATGACTAACACAAATATTCTCACAGTACCCACCTCGCCTAGTTTTCCTTCCAACAGGCTCATTTCAGGCTCTAAGTTTGTGTTTAGTATTTCACTGACTGGCATTCAACTTTTATTCCATTGGAATAACATGGGGTTTTCCCCTATGGGTAACATATTGGACTGTTTTGTGTGTATGTTTATTTTCAGTATTTCAGTATTTATGTAGAGGAATAAAGGAGGAAAATAGAGGCTTATAGGGCATATGAAGGTGTTTACTTCTCACTCTGCTGTCCTGTGTTGTTGAGCTAATAACACTGTTTAAAAAAAAACAAACAAACTTGGTCATTGTAAACTGGCAAGACTATGGGATGAGTTTTGCATACAGATACTGTGGAAGTGTTTTCCTCTCCCTCTCTGCCACATATGTGGGTATGCCTTCCTACTGTTCTCCTTTCCACCTTCATGCCTGATTTGCTGTATCCTTTTCACAGTCCCTTTCCCACAGGTATAAATTGTGCAGCCAAAAGGATCAGGCCTAGCTTTTTGAAATGCATCTGAGTAATCAGTGGGTCATTCAACTTCTATCCTGAGACTCCTGGCTAAATCTGCAGCAATACCGTGCAGTAAATGTGACATGCCCTGTTTGCAAAGCCTTGGATAGCCAGTAATGCAACAATGTGACTTGTAGTTTGAAACCTCTGTGTGAATGTGACTTGTAGTTTGAAACCTCTGTGTGAATGTATCTTCATGTTTCATGGAAGATTTTTTCATTTTGACCTCTTAACTAATGTATTTATAGGATTGGATTTATACCTAGTAATAATTTTTGTTGATTTTTCATGTGTAGTTACTGTGCAAAAAGAACAGTATGTCTGCTGAGATATGTTTACTGTATTGATATATTTCTATGAAATTAAAATTCTTTTTAGTAAGTTATGTTTTCTATTTTTTTTTCTTTTTTTTTCCCACGTGGTTTTGTTGTTGTGCAGAGCTCTGGGATTGAAACATTAGTGGAGGAGCTTTGCTCCAAACTGAAAGACCTTCAGAGTAAGCAAGGTGAGAAAAAAAATGTTTAAACTTCTGAGGCCATGTACTGTATTTATCAACTGTGCAACATTCTGAGATGGGGTGGCTGTGGGGGAGTAGGCTGGTATCTCAGTAGCTTTTAGTACAGGCCATGCAATTTTAAAATACATTTGAATAATTTCATTCAAATATTTTCAGCAATTTTGTATTGGTATGCTTTGTTTAGTTAAGAAATAGCCAGTCACAAATGGAGTTTTCTTCATGAAAAGCTATAACTATTCATATCCAGCTGTGCCTGCTTTTTTAGTAAATATTCCAAATTCAGCATCCCCCTCCCTACCAAAAGTAATGAAAAGAAAGTAGGCTCGATTCTCTTCCTTTTGTGTATTGATGCTTGCAAGAAGCAGATTTGCCTCAAAATAATTATGTGAAAACTATTTGTGTGAAAAGCATCCAAATAGCCATCACTACTTAAAATTTCTGGGCTATAGGGGAATGGTAATGGGCACTTTATGATGTCAAGCTTAGGGGAGGGAGCATAATGTAAAGTTGTGTTGTCTCCAGTGAAAGTTCATGGCACATAAATGTTTGTTCAGGCACACAGCAGCAGCCTTGGACACCTAGAGTAAAATTAATATGCTTATTATGTAGTATAAGTAGCTGTAAATAAGAGATAAACATTTACCTGCTTAAACATGATTTTAGCTGTTTCCATTCCCTTTTTTTTTTGTTTTTAAACTGTAATCATTAGTCAGCTCTTAGTATTTCATAATGCTGTGAATTTCTTCCTGAGCCAAGGTGATGCTGAGCATTTATTTTGAAAAAAAAAAAAAAAAAGTAGTATGTCTCACTTTTTTTTCATTTAAAAAAGTTTTAATATAAAAAATTAGAAAATCTTCAGAGTCACCTCTCATACAGGAAATATGCCTTTATATCCACTCAAAGCTCAGCAGCTACTGCAACGATATTTCCTGGTAGTGAAACACACGAGAAGTTAGATGTGGCCAATGATAAAAACATTTAGTTAAATAGTTGATTTTTTAAGAAATATTTTTTATGTCTGTAGCAATGCAAGAATAAGATAAGGATTTGGATGTGTAACAATTAAACATTCAGCAGGAATTCTTGCAGTGGGGCATTGCTAGCCATGAGGTTGCATGAAGCTGCTGGCCAGTTGTGTTTGGTCAGATTTGCAGGACTGGACAACTGTGGAAAAACTGGAATATTTGGTGGTAATTCGTAATTTCTTTATGTTATTTACAGTGTTGTATGGAAATTTTACTACTGTTACATTTATACATCCTGGTGCTTTTTGTTAAATACTGTTATAAAGTACACTGGCTTTTTTGAATTTTTCTGTTAAGCATTTGGAATTTTCTTCCAAAACAGAGGAGAAGATTCACAAAAAGTTAGAAGGCTCTTTGACTCCTGAGACTGATTTATCTCCCACAGCAAAGGATCAAGTAGAAATGTATGCATTTTTTTTTCTTATTATTATCTGAGATGCTTTTCTCTTTTTATTCCCATATTTTAACAGACTGAAGTTAACTTAGTGGGGAATCTGGAGTTTTGTGGATATTAAGAAATAAATTTCTTTTCATGCCATCTTCTTTTGTTAATCTTGTATATTTAAATATAAACACTTGGTACCATGGGCTAGTTTAATTTCTGTCAAAGTCTTGACTGCTTTCATTTGACTATATATAGAACTCAAACCATACTTTATTTTAGTTTCCTGAAGACTAAGTCAACCAGACAAAAACCTTTAAAACAGCATGAATTGACATGAAGATTTGCAAGGAGGGAATCATCCGTTTCCTGGATTCAGAACTTGCTATCTTCTATTGCAGAAACGGCAAATAAACTCTCCTATAACCTTGAAACTCTTGAGAACCAAAGTGATCTCCTAGTTAGCAAGTATCTGAGTCCAGTGTTACTGAACTACCCAGGAGTTTTATCATTGACCTCTCTTGGAGATACAGAAGCAGTTGTATCTCTTATTAGTAGCAACAGCCTAGTAGAAATGTTCCTAAATGGGTGCTCTGTCTTCAGGGAACTGATTGTGCTAATGTGCATATAATTTAACTGACTTATAAAAAATTTTAATAGGTTTTCATTGAAATAGATGTGATTCAGTATAAATCTGTCTACCACCAAACACATACTACTTCAAATGTTGCAGAAAACTATATTTTAATCTCGTACCTCTTGCATAAAGCTTTTAAGCATCTTAAACTACTCAAAAACTATTTGTTTTTAATAGCTTTTTCTTAATAACTGGATGATCAAACTACGTAGAACTTAACAGATAGTGTCTCATTTCATAAATGAGAATTTTAAAAACTGAAATTCAGGACTGAACTAACTGAAATTCAGGACTTCCTCATTTATAATCAAATGTTTAAGAAGACTGTAGTGAATTGCCATGTTATCTAATAAATCTGGAGCCACTGTTGTAAGCATCCACAATTTCTCTCTACAGTGATTTTTAGTAGCCTCTGAAAAGGGAATTGTTTTACTTGTATGCAGTATATTTCTAAACATGTATTAATACAAGCACTTTTAAAGCTCATTTTAATTTTTCCTTTGATATCTATCGAATAGTGCAATGAGTGGCATGTGCATATGTAGTCCAAACTAGATTTTTATCAGTGAGACTGGTAGTGTTTTGCTGTGTTTCTAGTAATGCTTTCTAATCTTAATGCTTATCTGAAGCTCCACGATCCGAATGTCCCTTTCGTTTTGCTTTCAGGTACTATGAAGCATTTCCTCCTCTTTCTGAAAAGCCAGTTTGCCTGCAGGAAATTATGACTGTATGGAATAAATCCAAAGTATGCTCTTACTCTAGCTCCTCATCTTCATCCACTGTTCCACCAACTAGCACGGATACGTCTTCTCCAAAGGACTGCAATAGTGAAAGTGAAGTAACTAAAGACAGAAGTAATAAAGTGTCTGCCACTGTACAGGAAAGAACCCAGCAGAAGAAGAGTAAAAACGAGAAAGAAAACAAGTTTAGTAACAACACTGTTGAAGAGAAGCCTGTTTTGTACAAAAAGCAAGTCCGACATAAGTCTGAAGGAAAGATGCGTCCCCGCTCCTGGTCATCCGGATCCAGTGAGGCTGGCTCAAGTTCTAGTGGTAATCAAGGTGAATACAAGGCATCAGTGAAATGTATTAAAGTAAGACACAAAACAAGAGAGGTTCGGAACAAAAAAGGGCGTAATGGGCAGAGCAGGCTGTCAGTGAAGTCTGGTGAAAAGGCTGATAGAAAAGTCCACAGCGGAAGCAGCAGCAGCAGCAGCAGCGGGTCCATCAAACAACTGTGCAAAAGAGGTAAAAGGCCATTAAAAGAAATTGGAAGAAAAGAAGCTGGCGGTAGTGATGGAAAAGATTTGTATTTAGACAGTAGAAATGAAAAGGAATATAAAGAAGAGCCCTTGTGGTATACTGAGCCGATTACGGAGTACTTTGTTCCTCTTAGCAGAAAAAGCAAGCTGGAGACTACGTACCGCAACAGAGAAGATATATGTGGAGTAACATCAGAGGCTGTAGAAGAGTTGTCTGAATCAGTGCATGGTCTTTGTATTAGCAACAATAATACTCATAAAACATACCTCGCAGCAGGTACTTTCATCGATGGTCACTTTGTAGAAATGCCTGCAGTTCTAAATGAGGATATTGACCTCGCTGGGACCTCAACATGTTCTCAACCCGAGGACGACAAGTATTTAGATGATGTTCATCTATCAGAACTAACGCACTTCTATGAAGTGGATATTGATCAATCCATGTTGGATCCTGGTGCCTCAGATACGATGCAAGGGGAGAGTCGGATTTTAAATATGATTCGACAAAAGAGTAAAGAAAAAACTGATTTTGAGGCAGAATGTTGCATAGTGTTAGATGGAATGGAGTTGCAAGGGGAAAGTGCAATATGGACTGATTCGACCAGCTCTGTTGGTGCTGAAGGGTGGTTCTTGCAAGATCTTAGTAATTTAGCTCAATTTTGGGAGTGCTGTTCATCTTCTAGTTCTGGTGATGCTGATGGGGAAAGTTTTGGAGGAGATTCTCCGATCAGATTCTCCCCCATCCTAGACAGCACAATGCTTAATTCACACATGCTTGCTGGCAATCAAGAGCTCTTTTCAGATATTAATGAAGGGTCTGGTATAAACTCTTGTTTTTCAGTGTTTGAAGTGCAATGCAGTAACTCTGTTTTACCGTTTTCTTTTGAAACACTCAACTTGGGAAATGAAAATGCAGATTCTAGTAGCACTGCTAATATTCTTGGGAAAACACAGTCTAGATTGTTAATATGGACCAAAAATAGTGCCTTTGATGAAAATGAACACTGTTCTAATCTTTCAACAAGAACCTGTAGTCCATGGTCACACTCGGAAGAAACACGTTCAGACAATGAGACTATAAATATTCCATATGAAGAATCCACGCAATTTAATGCAGAAGATATTAATTATGTAGTTCCTAGAGTGTCTTCGAATTATGTAGATGAAGAAATTCTAGATTTCCTGCCAGAAGAAACCTGCCAGCAACAAGCTAGAAGTTTAGGAGAAATGCCCACTTTGATTTTCAAAAAGAAATCTAAGCTAGAATCTGTCTGTGGTATTCAGCTAGAACAAAAAGCAGAAAGTAAAGACTATGAAACTACACAAGGGTGTAGAGAAAGCAGTCCACATGGAGATGGCTACAGCTCAGGGGTTATTAAAGATATTTGGACAAATATAACAGACAGAAATTCTACAGCAGTGGTAGAAATAGAAGGAATAGAAGATGAATTGTTTTCAACAGATGTAAATAACTATTGCTGCTGTTTGGATACAGAAGCAAAAGTTGAAACCCTCCAGGAACCCAATAAAGCAGTGCAAAGATCAGAGTATCACCTTTGGGAAGGTCAAAAGGAGAATGTAGAGAAGAGAGCCTTTGTCTCAAATGATTTATCAAAAGTAGATGGTGGTGACTATACCACACCATCAAAACCCTGGGATGTTAACCAGGATAAAGAAAACTCATTTATACTTGGTGGTGTGTATGGGGAGCTCAAAACATTTAACAGTGACGGAGAATGGGCAGTGGTGCCACCTGGTCACTCAAAGGGGAGCTTATTGCAATGTGCAGCTTCCGATGTGGTGACAATAGCTGGTACAGATGTTTTTATGACTCCAGGTAATAGCTTTGCCCCTGGCCACAGGCAATTATGGAGGCCGTTTGTGTCATTTGAACAGAACGAGCAATCAAAGAGTGGAGATAACGGATTAAATAAGGGTTTTTCTTTTATCTTCCATGAAGACTTACTGGGAGCTTGTGGTAACTTTCAAGTCGAAGAACCAGGGCTTGAATACTCATTCTCTTCCTTTGACCTGAACAATCCATTTTCACAAGTTCTTCATGTAGAGTGTTCGTTTGAGCCAGAAGGAATTGCATCTTTCAGCCCTAGTTTTAAACCTAAGTCAATTCTGTGCTCGGATTCAGACAGTGAGGTTTTACACCCCAGAATATGTGGGGTTGATCGAACGCAGTACAGGGCTATACGGATTTCTCCGAGGACTCACTTTCGCCCAATTTCTGCATCTGAACTTTCTCCAGGTGGTGGAAGCGAGTCAGAATTTGAGTCAGAAAAAGATGAGGGAGGTATTGCTGTCCCTCCTCAAGTAGATGTATTTGAGGATCCACAAGCAGATCTCAAACCTCTGGAAGAAGATGCAGAAAAAGAAGGGCATTATTACGGAAAATCAGAGCTTGAATCTGGAAAATTCCTTCCCAGATTAAAAAAGTCTGGAATGGAGAAGAGTGCACAGACATCATTGGATTCCCAAGAAGAATCGGCTGGGATGTTGCCAGTAGGAAACCAAGATCCCTGTTTAGAGTGCAGTATGAAAGAATCTCTAGAAGGGAGAGCGGTGGAGAGCTCTAAAGTAAACTGCAGAATAGTGGAGCCACGTGAGGAGACTGGCAGGTTTTGCAGTTGTAAAGCAGGGTGTCATTTCCCCACGTACGAGGATAATCCTGTTTCTTCAGGAGAGCGTGAAGAGGTATGTGGATATATAAAATTACAGAATTTGCAGCTGGCAGCTGATAACCAGCAGTTTGTCATGTGACAGTTCAGTTTAAATGTTTGTGATTGTATAGATCTCTAGAAAATACAGTTTTGTAGAGAAACTGGAGGTTCCATCTGAACATAAGAATAAACTTGCTTATTGTAAGGGTGACCGAGTGCTGGCTGGTTGCCCAGGAAGGCTGTAGTCTCCATCCTTGGAGATTTCAAAAGACATCTGGACAAGGTCCTGGGCAGCCTGCTCTACTGGGCCCAGCTTGAGCAGGGGGAGTTGGACGTGATGACCTCCAGAGCTCCTTTTGAACCTCAGTCGTTCTGTGATTCTGTGAAAAATTAACCATCTTCAGGTATTTTGGTGTCATCTTGCATACCTTTAGAAATATATGCATGTGTACACTCATGTGACTTTAAAAATCTGTTTACCTTAGGTTTTTAGGTTATCTGACTTACATATTGGATGTTAAAATGTGCATAAATTTTGAGTAATGAAATATTACTTATTTTGATTCAAACATATTTTCAAATTCTGAAGAAAAAGATCTGAAGCCAGTCTTTTCAATATAGTTTCTTCCAAGTAGAAGAGTTTGGAGTTGAACTACTGGATGTAAACTTCAGCAAAGAAATACTTGTAAAAAGGCTTAATTGTCTGGAAATCAAAGCATCCTCTTGTCAGCATAGAGCCAAAAAGAAATAAAACATGGATGCATGGATGCAAAATATCCATCACTACCACAGTACCATAAGAAAGCCTCAGTATAATTATGGGTTAAGTTCAAAGTTTTCTTTTCAGTAATTGTAGCCATAAGTTAAGTAATAATCAAGATTAAAAAATCCTTTCTAGCCAAAAATACCCTAAGATTTTCTTGCTGCGAGCTCCCTCTGTTTTTGAGTAGAAACATTTAACTATCAAAATAAATAAGATGTGTGGCCAGCCCAGAGATATTGTCTGGATAGGTGTAAGTTACATCTTACATTTTCTTTTCCTTACATCTTACATTTTCTTTTCCTCTTCAGCCTCCTCTTGCACATACTTTACATTTGGAGGAAGTTTTTCCATTTTCAACTGACGAGTTGCACCCAGCTTGTGTTGTGCAATTGCATATTTCTCAATTATAAGTTTGAAACACTAACTCACATACAGGCAAGCTAACCTTTCTCTTGCTAAAACTAAAGCTCACCTTTTTGTTTAACAAAATCAGACTTTCTTATTTTCCTTCTTCCTTATTTGTTTCTTCTCTCATCCTCCTTTAAATTAATTGCTTCTTTTCCCAGCATCAGTAAGTTGATACCTGCTGCTTGCACAAGAGAATCAAGTTTGTGACTTTTCCAGACCCCTTCTAGACATCTTGGTTCCTGCTGCTCTGTTAAGTTAACAGAGAAATGGCTTCAAAAATCTTTACTGGAGTCTGGGAAGTTTCTGTGTTCTTGCAGAAAGAATCATCAAAAAAATTAATAAACTTAGACTGTAAGTCAGAACAGATTCTGGAATTGCCTTTTACCAGGAGTAAGTGAACTCTAACTTCATCATGCAGTAGGGCATAGTGAATGAACAAATGATTATACAGTTATTTGTGACAGCAAGAGCCTGAAGTTCCTTCCAGCCCTTTTTGGATCTTCTTTCTGGATATGTAGTGCTCTGTGAGGCTGCTTGTTCTCATCTTCACTTCAACCACTTATCCATTCAAGAAACTAGTAAGTGGCTGGTATATACAGTGGTACTATGGTTTATGGTAGTTCTGAGGCTTGTAAAAGATCTTTTGGTAGTGAACAGTGCTCAGAAAACTCTGGTATTTCATTTTATTTAAGTTCCTTAATGCAAGAGGAAAACTTACTGCTTCCCTTGCTCTGGTCACATGATTTTGTAGGCATTTTCATAGCTTCAAAGTGATAAACCACTGAGAAGTACAAAGGGCCAACAACCCTCTCAGCAGTCTAGACTTTGCAATCAAGCTCTTCCTGGGGGGCCTGGGGAGCTTGATTACCCCCTAAGCTCAGACAGCCTGGGTTAACTCGTCCCCCTCTGCCTACCATGTCTCAAGAAGGTGTGTGCACACTCTGGGCTTTTCTAAGCACCAGTAGTTGGAGTCTGAAGGTAATTGGCTTTTTGGCTCAAAAGCATTTATTTATTTATATTTCTTATTGTGCTTAAATGCCTGTAAAAGATGTGTGTTTTTCTTTTTAAGAGTGATATTATTTATTTTCATGAGCATTAAGCAAAATCAATATAAAACACCTAGAATTAGGACAGTCTAGGAGAAACTTTTTTGTGGACACCCCAGACATACATGCATGGGGGATAAAGAAGCACTATGGTCTGGACTGATTAGTAGAGATCAATATTTGTAAAGATTTTTTTTCTAAATGAAGCTTTCTGTGTTTCTATGCTTTACTTAGGACAGAAATTAAAGTCATTGTTTAACTCGGTCATCTAATGTAAAGTTTGAGTTGTGTTCTGAGGTACCTCCAATATTTTTGCATAAATAATGGATGTGAAAATACTAATATAAACCACAGTGTAATAGTAACACATTCTGTTTTGCATCACAAACCTGAGTTATATATGTGCTGTGCAAACACACATTTCTGAGTACCTCCTATTTATAAACAAGACTGTAGGAGAATCTGGTTCAGTTCCCTCCCTCTTACCTTCTATATTAGAGCACTTCTTTTAGAATTACAGTGTATTTTGCAGCAGGAATTTGCAAGTAGCTCCTGCAGTATTTTTTCAAACATGAATGATATTTATATACCTAGCCATAAGATTAAAAAAAAACTAAAATCAAACCAACAACAAAATGAAACCAACAAAATAATAATAATAAAAAAAAGTCCAAACCGAATAACCTCTACGAAAAAACCACCAGCACATGCCACCCAAACAACTACATAAAACCCCACAAACACAGCTCCCTTGCCCCCCCCAAGTACAGTCCTTTTTCTTCTGAGTAAATGCTCCTACTGTTTAGCTGTGGAGTCATGGGTAAGTACACAATCTGCACCAGTTAATGGCCTGTGAATATACCAACACTGCATCTCCTGGCAACCAATTTTATATGGGCTCCAATCCAGCAGGTGTGCTCTAAGAATGCTCATACTGTTGGGTCCTTGAGACAGATAAAAGGACCTATGGGGTTTTAAGGTCTGAACATGCCTAAGGCACTGGTTTTGGGGATGAGGAAATTCTATTGACAAAAACTGTGTTAGTGGATCTCATGACTGAATTAGCCTTGAGATTTGGTGAGGTTCTGTGCTGGAGTAATGAAATGGAAGTGCATAACCCCTTCAGAAAGGGCTGTCAGGAGAGGGGAAGGGAAGAGAGGTGCTTTATAAACGTCAGTTCTGAGGTCAGCAGTGTAGAAGATAAGCTGCCATAAATTCAGGTAGTGATAAGAGGGAGACAGAATTCAGAGGTGTCTACTGTGTGCCTTAAAATCAGGGGAATCAAGTGGAAAAAGAGCATGTAGAGTCATGCACATACAAAGCAAAGGACTGACTGTAAAAGAGTGAGTAATTTGGGGGCTACCTACGACAGGGCTGGTCCACATAGTCCTTGGTAAGTGCTGATCATGGCAGGTGATGCAAACACCTACAAAGACTCTTAAGCTCTAACCTTCTAATTAAGAAAACACTATTTTGCAGAGATATTGAAGATTTTGTATGAAAGGACTTTTTAAAAGAGAGAGTTCACAGTAACAGTTTAAAAATCATGTGAGGGAAAAACCCCAAGGTTTAAACAAAGCCAACAAAAAAAATTTGGTACACCTGAAAGTTCTAGAAGTAAATCAGAAACAGAAAGATGACAGAAAGATATTTGAGAAACAGAACTAGCAAGCTTGGAAAGCTATGAAAATGTAATATCCAAGGTATTGATTAGTGCATCTATTGTCATTGTTAATGAAAAGACTGATACTACACTGTCAGCTAGTCATAGAAATATTCACCTGAGTATCATGAAGAGCAGCAACTAATTTGAGAAAAGCCTACTAGAATACTTGTTTGCGAATACATGGAAGATAGAAAATAGATAAACAGCAAATCTTGTTTTTAAAGAGGAAAATGGAATTCAGGGAAAATGGAACCAATGACCCTCTTAAATTGCCTAAACTGTACTTTAGACTGTAAATGGCTCAAATGTGTGAGTAATGGAAAGTTTACAAGTATTAGTTTAGGAGAAAGATTGCACTCTCAGAATAACAGTCAGTGGCTTACTGGAGGACAACGGAGATTATTATTTTTTCTAGTGTGTGACATGTTTATGAAAATCCCTGGTGATAACAAACAGGGAGAGTCTGCAGTTACACTGGAAGACAGGATTAGAATCAAAAAGTTGTTAAATCTGAGCAGTGTCTAAAACATAAAATGCAATCCTGTAGGGGCAACTAAAATTTCTACAGAAAATAATAACCTTCTTTACAAACACAGTGGGATGAGTGGCAGGTGAGGAAGTGATGTGAAGCAGAAAAGCATCTTCAAATAGATCAGAGGTGAGTGTAAATCAGGTATGATACACTGCAAAAAGACAGCAACATTGAGATCCGTGAACAGAAATACCCTCCTGTAAGAGGGGAGTTGCTCTCCTGAAGTACCCGGCTCCTTCTGTCAGGAAAAATGTCTTGAGGAGAGAACACAAAGGTCACTACTTAGGAAAACAGAGTGAAGGAACTGGGGATGTTTTGTCTCAAATAAGAGAGACTCGGAGCAGAGGCAGCAGTTTTGAAGAAGCTGTGTTCATATTTACAGGAGATAAGGGAAAATCTGTGTTATCTGTAAGATCTGGTAAGATATGATGAGCTTAAATCACACTAAGGGAGACTGAAGAATAAGAATTCTAACCAGAAAATGAGCATACTGTAAGGCTCAATTATTTTTTAGGGAAGCGCTGGAAATTCTGCCTCGATGAGACTAAATGTAGGAATAGTGCATTGGAGTTGATTCCAGATTTGTGCAAGAATAGAGGCTAGATTATCTCATAGAGTCACTTGCACATGTATTTTCAGTGAAATTCAACAATGAGGTTACTGCTAAATATGTTTTAATAATATAAAGTCTAGACTCAGCTCCCTTTGTTCATTTGTGACTGGCTTCTTGAGCCAAGTGTACCTTCACTGAGTGGCTGATGAACTAAAATTAGGAACTGATCTTTAAGAATGGGACTCAAGGGATTCATTGCTGCTTTGACTTCTGAATTATTCATGTGCTGCATTCTTCATTCTTCCTGATAGCAAGGGATTGCAGAGCAGGTTCAAAGAAATCTGTGCTTACAGATTAATATGATTTTTTCTGTCAGTTGTAACACTTCTGATAATATTCATTCAGACAACACTGAGGCTGTAGTGCTTATTCTGTTCACATTCTGCAAGCCCCTTGTCACCCTTGTCAGCTGTGACCATTGTCAGCAAGCATTCTGAAGCAGTACAACTAGTCGGTGGTGGTGTTTCCAAATTAGTATCTAATGGTCTAGGAGAAGCCTAGTTACCCTATGCCTAGCTGTAAAACCAGAAAGGAAACCCATCAGTCTTCTCTCCTACTTGCAGCAAAACTGGGAGTGAAACAGCATTGCAGCTGGTGTTGCCCTGCTGTCTATGAGTTCAGCTTAAGAATAAAGGAAGATAAATATTAATCATTTCAGACGAGAGACTTCCAGTCACAATATTTAATACCAGAACCATTCTAAATAATAGCTATTTAGATGGTTAGCTGAAAAATTTAATATAAAACACTGGAAGTGTATACAAGCATGTGTGAGAGTGGAGAAGAAGGAGACATAAATTGAAAATCCTGTTTTAAAAGGGAAAGATTGCCAGCAAAGAAAGGTAGACTCATGGTGCTATTCAGGAGTTGGTATTTTGTAATTATTGTTTGGGAGTGTCTCTTTAATTCACAAAAAATTTCACAATGTGAGACCATGCATTTCTAGGAAACACTTAAGCAACTGTAGAAAAGAACTCTTTTCTTCTGCAAATGTGTAAAATGGACATTAAAAATGCCCTGTATCCCCTCCCACACAAAAGTTCGACATTGAGCTGGGAGCTGTCTGTGACCTGCTCCAGCTCTCCAAGTATCAGGGCTGTGATGGAAGCACAGAGGGGCTGAAGCAGCCGGCGTCAGTTCAGTCACGGAGCCATCCCAGAGCCGGTGCTGGGCTCTGCCCGTGCCTCAGCCCGGGAAGCAAGGCTGCTGCAGCTTGTTATGCCCTGCCAGACTCAAGCTGGCTTTGCTTGTGCCTGCTGGGGTTCATGCAGCTGATCTCGTGTGCAGGTGTGACAGCAGCAGTGGGAGAGACTTTGGAGTTAGTAACACATTGTGCCTGTGGAGTTTAGATGCCTCTATAATCAGCACAGAGTGAGGCTTCCATGGCTGAATGTATTTGAAAATGCACGTATGTCTTATGTCCTGCTTATACCCTTCACTACTGCTTCTTTTTTTTTCTTTTTCTCAGTTTGTTGGGGTTTTTTGTTTGTTTGTTTGTTTTTTTTTAAATGTTAAAAAAGACACCGGCCGATGGTTTGAGTTCCTAAGAACTCCCTTTTCTGGAATTAAGGGTTTGAATTTTTGGACAGTGGTTCCAAAATACTGTGCCTGGGTCTTATGACAGGAAACCAGCATGGATAAGTTCAAATAACTTGAATCTAGGACATGTTTCTAAATACAGCACTCTTGAGTCCTTTGGTTTGAGAGGGGCTTCTCTTTATTAAGGAATAAGTGTTTGTAAGTTGAAGTTCTGTGGATGTGTAGTTCTACAGTAGCTTAAGGAGGAACAAAAGGATGGTCATTAATCTTCCATGTTTAAACATTCTCAAGTTTACTGAGGAGGAAGCTGGCTAGAAAGTCAGCATTGAAGCTCATTTGTTAAGCTTTGTTGTAAGCAGTTGCACTATAGTTTGTTTTCTGAATCATTCTAATATCTATAGAGGATGTTACAAGGTGGCATCATCTTTTGAAGACTAATGGGGTTACCTCAGGTGCAGCCATAAAACTGGGGACATGTCTGTTGTGACATGCCCTTGCTATTTCAGCCATGGCCATCAATGTCATAAGGAAAGGCCTCTGGTAAAGTTAAACTAGCATTAAAATATGGGGGAAGGGAGAGTATTTTGGCAGTCTTAGTGAATGGATTACTTTTAGCATGAAGACAAATCATTGATCATCCTCATAACCTCTTTTTCCTCATGTTGACACATAATTCTCTAATTTTGTGTTTTCCCATTGTGTAATGGTACTGCTAATTCATCCTTCCAAACTTTAAACGTATTTTTTCCACTTTTTGTTCACTGGCTTCTCTGTTTTGTTTTACGCTGAGCTATTTGTCGTGTTGGCTAACATTTCAGTATACTTGCATCTCTTGGGTAGCTCTCTCTAGATTATAAAGTGTAAGGCTGGAATTTTTTTTTTTTCTGGATTTGTATAACTCTGTATGGGCAAAGTCTGAGCCCCAGCATGGATTTCATATTGGCTGTAAGAGTTCAGAGAATGGATGTTCCACTGAAGTTTGACAGTCGTTTCCCATGAGTGTTACAAATTGAGCAGCATGACCTGTAAGACTTAGGAAAATTCATTGTAATACCAGAGTTTCCTCCTTTACCTGTAAGTATATTATTTATGGCATAATGAAGTGTGATTATTGTCTAAACACTTTCCTATATTGAATACTAATCTGCAGAGAATGAGTGGCAGCCAGGAAAAGCAATGCTGGTGGGAAAAGGCGCTCTATTCTCCCCTTTTTCCTGCATCACAGTGTGAAGGTAAGCACCTCTGCCTGTTAGAACTAACTTGCTGTTGCAGCCATGTTAGAATGAAATGCTCCTTGTTACAGACTGGAATTGCTGCAGATGAATGGGATTTACTGTCTGTATTTAAAAAACCCACACCAGTGATCTTCCACAAAAAATTCTCTAATCTGAGAGAGAACTGGGATGCTTCAGTTGCACTTGTAGTAGACCTCTAGCATGATTCTAAATTGGTTTTAAAAGAAAGTGGTTTTAAAATAGTCTGAACATTTATGCAAATTTACTTAATTCCAAAGCCTTCAATTAAGTAAACAGAAAATCTCTGATTCTGAAAATACTTTATTACATTTTTTAATGTTTCATCCTGAAAAACACTTACTAGGTAGGTAATTCTCTAAGAATGTGAAAACATGATGATTACCTTTTATGGGTGTGCATAAATAACATGCCAGTTATTCAGTGAATGTGTGGAATCTCTCTGAGACTGGGAAGGAGAGGGATTTGCCACTTGGCCACTCCTTTCACACTGACAGTCTGGGAATTTTTCTGTCCTGCCCAGAGAGCCAAGTCCAGTCTTAGTAGGCAGGCTGCTCGTGACCAGAAGCAGGTGTGCTTCCAACACTCCCAGGAATCTGTAGCATCTGACAACCGACTCAAGGCCAGGTTTTCAGTGGACTGGCAAGAATCCAGGCAACTTTTTTTGCCTGAATGCACTGAAACCGATTCACGTTTTCTGAGGAGTAGGCAAGAAGCTAAACAAGAGCATTCTGTGTCCTGAATTGACAGAATCTCTGGCGCTTTCTGTTGGTGCAGGCTCAGGGTGAGAAAGGTGCGATCAGAGACCTGGTTCGTTAATAATCTGAAAGTAGATTAGCTAGTTACTATTTTTGGAGCGCACCTTTCAGTGCAATCAACTGAACTGTGTTCTGGGTTCCAAAACAGCCTTACTTTGGTGTTTAGGCCAGTTTGGGTGACTTTCAAGAACATCGTTAACGTCTGTCTGCTTCACCCCCACCTGTAGGCCTGTGCCCAGTGCAAGAGCAGGCTGGCGCTCAGAACGTGCCGCGTTGGCGCAGGCCGTCCGTCTTCCCAGAGCGGGGATTTTTGGGGTCCCTGTGCAAAGCCGCGGGGCCGGGCCCGGTCACGGCGGCCGGTCAC
>VWPU01001974.1:0-12206 GCA_013398955.1 Callaeas wilsoni | reverse complement strand
TTTTCCCTGCTCCTTTCCCTGATGGTTTTGTCAAATTTTTTTATGGTCTTTGTTCCAATTTTATTCCTTTTTACCTCCTTTTTGTTTTGTTTTGTTTTGTTTTGTTTGTTTCGGTTTTTGGGGTTTTTTTGGGGTTTTTTGTTTGTTTTCCCTGCTCCTTTCCCTGATCCGTCACATCTTTTTTTTGTCACATGAAGCTCTCTGAGAAATTCCCCTCTCTGGTCATCCCCGGATAACGGATTTCTCATTCCAAGGGAATTCCTGGGGAATTCATTGCTTTCCTCAACACCCCAAAAAGGAAAAAATTCCCAAAGCAGAGCTCCAAGCTTCCGGAAATCTCGGATTTTGCATGAATTCCGCATTAATCCAGCCGGAACACTCGGCCCCTCTTCTCCCTGCCCTCCCACATCCCCGGCCCTTGGGATTTGCATGGATAATTCCCGATATTTCCTTCCAGGCAGGTGGCCCCCGATCCGCCTTGAGCCCGCATTCAAATAGGGATGGAAATTCAGGGAAAGGTCCGGGACGTGGCCGATCCCGCAGGGAAATTCCCTGCCCACGTGGCCGCGTCTCCCGCTCCAGCGGATCTGTGGGATCCGTGGAACGGGGAAGGATCCGTAGGGAAGGAGAATTCATCCCGAATTTTTGGGTTCATGTGGAAGGGAAATTCGCATCAAACTCCCACCAAGCTCTGGGGGAAAAAATCGGGAATTTTCGTCCCCCTGCCCCAAAACGGGGCCGGATATCCCTGAGAATTCCCGGCTCAAAGCCTCATGGAGCGGGAAGGAATTGGGCAAATTTGGGTTGGAATTGTGAGAGCTTTTTGGGATAATTGTGGCTGGAACGGTGGGGAACCTTCTGCCCATAAATATCCAGGAAAAGTGGGATATTCCAGAGCCTGGAATAGGCTGGGCTTGGAACAAAATCCCTTTTTAAGGTCCCTTCCTACTCAAGTGATTTGGGGATTAAAATGATGTTTTTATTAATAAAAACAAAGATTTTAGGATTCAAAGCACAATACTATGATTAAAAACTATGATTTTATGATTCAAATTACAATTTTATTATGAAAATTACAGTTCTAGGATTAAAATGATTTTGGGATCAAAACCATCCCAGGATTTTACAATTAAAAGAATGGGTTTATGATTCAAAAATATGCTTTTATGATAAAAATGATGAGCCCGAATTTGGGGTTTTCCAGAGGGTTGGAGTTTGATATTTGGGAATTCATTTCCTCTCTCATTTGAGGTTTTCCAGAGGGTTGGGGTTGGAGCTCTGGGAATTAATTTCCTCCTGAATTTGGGATTTTCCAGAGGGTTGGAGTTGGATATTTGGGAATTCATTTCCTCCTGAATTTGGAATTTTCCAGAGGGTTGGAGTTGGATATTTGGGAATTCATTTCCTCCTGAATTTGGAATTTTCCAGAGGGTTGGAGTTGGATATTTGGGAATTCATTTCCTCCTGAATTTGAGATTTTCCAGAGGGTTGGAGTTTGATATTTGGGAATTCATTTCCTCTCTCATTTGAGGTTTTCCAGAGGGTTGGGATTGGGTATTTGGGAATTCCATTATGGGGCCGTGGATTTTTTGCCTTTGGAGGAGGGAACCCCAAAGCTGTTCCAACGCTCCAGGGGAGGAAGGGAAGGTGCTCAGTGATAACTGGAATTTTATGTTCCTTTTATTCACACAATATTGAACTTTTCCAATTTGGGCTGCTTCTAGTTTTTAACCATTTCCTCCCAAATTTGAGATGATTTCGCTGCGGGACCCTGGATTTTTTCCCTCTCAGGGCGTGGGATTTGGGGCAGGAAAAGCTGAAGCTGTCCCAGCACGCCGGAGGAGGAAGGGAAGGCGCTCAGTGATAACTGGAATTTTGTGTTCCTTTTATTCACATAATATTGAACTTTTCCAATTTGGGCTGCGGGAAACTGAGTTTTTAACCATTTCCTCCCGAATTTGGGGTGATTTCGCTGCGGGCTGGTGGATTTTTTCCCTCTCAGGGCGTGGGATTTGGGGCAGGAAAAGCTGAAGCTGTTCCAACGCTCCGGGGGAGGAAGGGAAGGCGCTCGGTGATAACTGGAATTTTATGTTCCTTTTATTCACACAATATTGAACTTTTCCAATTTGGGCTGCTTCTAGTTTTTAACCATTTCCTCCCAAATTTGAGATGATTTCGCTGCGGGACCCTGGATTTTTTCCTTTTCTTTGATGGTGCGTCGACGAACGAAATGTTCACTCTGTCCCTACGCGCCGCTCTTGCGATCGAAGGTGCTCGGTGATAAGTGGAATTTTATGTTCCTTTTATTCACATAATATGGAACTATTCCAATTTGGGCTGCGGGAAACTGAGTTTTTAACCATCTCCTCCCGAATTTGGGGGGATTTCGCTGCGGGACCCTGGATTTTTTCCTTTTCTTTGATGGTGCGTCGACGAACGAAATGTTCACTCTGTCCCTACGCGCCGCTCTTGCGATCGAAGGTGCTCGGTGATAAGTGGAATTTTATGTTCCTTTTATTCACATAATATGGAACTATTCCAATTTGGGCTGCGGGAAACTGAGTTTTTAACCATCTCCTCCCGAATTTGGGGTGATTTCGCTGCAGGATCCTGGATTTTTTGCCTCTCAGGGCCTGGGATTTGGGGCAGGGAAAGACGAAGGTGTAGCAGCGCGCCGGGGGCGGGGGGGTCGGCGCTCGGTGATAACTGGAATTTTATGTTCCTTTTATTCACATAATATTGAACTTTTCCAATTTGGGCTGCGGGAAACTGAGTTTTTAACCATTTCCTCCCGAATTTGGGGTGATTTCGCTGCGGGATCCTGGATTTTTTCCCTCTCAGGGTGTGGGATTTGGGGCAGGAAAAGCTGAAGCTGTTCCAACGCTCCGGGGGAGGAAGGGAAGGCGCTCGGTGATAACTGGAATTTTATGTTGTTTTATTCACTTAATATTGAACTTTTCCAGTTTGGGCTGCGGGAAATTGAGTTTTTAACCATTTCCTCCCGAATTTGGGGTGATTTTGCTGCGGGCTGGTGGATTTTTTCCCTCTCAGGGCGTGGGATTTGGGGCAGGAAAAGCCGAAGCTGTCCCAGCACGCCGGGGGAGGAAGGGAAGGCGCTCGCGGAGCTCTCCCTGCGCAGGTGACTCAGAGCAGCAGCACCTGGCACAACCTGAGCGCCCGGCTCCTGTTCCTGCTCCGCCTGGCGCCATTCCAGAGGGAAGCCGGGCTTGGATTTGCTTTGTCACGCGATGCCGGGCGGGAGAGCTGCTCCTCGTGGATCAGAAATCCGGGAGAAATCCTTCCTCGGGACGCTGAGGAGTCCCTGGAATGGAAGCCACGGCTGCCCCCATCCCTGGATGCCAGCGGGGAGAGCTGCTCCTTGTGGATCAGAAATTCGGGAGAAATCCTTCCTCGGGATGGTGAGGAGGCCTCGGGATGGAATTCCCGGAGAAGCCGTGGCCGCCCCATCCCTTGTGCCTGTTTGGGATCAGAAATTGGGGAGAAATCCTTCCTTGGGACACTGAATCCAAGGTTTTAAGCTGGATTCCCAAAATTCAGTGCTGAGCCCAAGGTTNTTAAGTTGGATTCCCAAAATTCTGTTCTGAATCCGAGGTTTTAAGCTGGATTCTCAAAATTCTGTGCTGAGCCCAAAGTTTTAAGTTGGATTCCCAAAATTCTCTGCTGAATCCAAAGTTTTAAGCTGGATTCCCAAAATTCAGTGCTGAGCCCAAGGTTTTAAGCTGGATTCCCAAAATTCTGTGCCAAGCCCAAGATTTTAAACTGGATTCCCAAAATTCTCTGCTGAATCCAAAGTTTTAAGTTGGATTCCCAAAATTCTCTGCTGAATCCAAAGTTTTAAGCTGGATTCCCAAAATTCTGTGCCGAGCCCAAGATTTTAAGCTGAATTCTCAAAATTCTGTGCCGAATCCAAAGTTTTAAGTTAGATTCTCAAAATTCTGTGCTGAGCCCAAAGTTTTAAGTTGGATTCCCAAAATTCTGGGCTGAATCCAAGGTTTTAAGCTGGATTCTCTAAATTCTGTGCTGAGCCCAAGGTTTTAAACTGGATTCCCAAAATTCTGAGTCCAGGGTCTCAAGGAAGGGTTTTTAAGCTGGATTCTCAAAATTCTGGGCTGAATCCGAAGTTTTAAGTCAGATTCTCAAAATTCCGAGTTCAGGGTCTCAAGGACAATTTTAAAGTTGGATTCTCAAANAATTCTGTGCTGAGCCCAAAGTTTTAAGTTGGATTCCCAAAATTCTGGGCTGAATCCAAGGTTTTAAGCTGGATTCTCTAAATTCTGTGCTGAGCCCAAGGTTTTAAACTGGATTCCCAAAATTCTGAGTCCAGGGTCTCAAGGAAGGGTTTTTAAGTCGAATTCTCAAAATTCCGTGCGAATCCAAGGATTCGAGGACAGTTTTTAAGCCGGGCTCTCAGAATTCCGTGTCGTTGATCCCAAGGGATTTTAAGCTGGATTCCCAGAATTCTGTGCCGAGCCCACGATGATTTTAAAAGGAGCAAAAGGCTCCGGAGAATGATCGCCTGAGCCGGGTTTAGTTCAGAACCAGGAATTAACCTCGGTTTAAGGGCTCCGATTTCCCCGTGTTTGCTTGGGTTGGAACAGGGATTTCTCCAGCCCATAACGACCCCACAAACGCTCCCCGGGCGCTGATTATCGGGATGCTGATCCCCCTCCTGGGAATCCCGATGCTTCCCGAGGTTTGGGAATGGTCTCCGCTTTCGCCTGCGCCCTGTGCGAACACAGCTGAGGGCCTGAAATGAGAGACGGGGGCTTAAACTGATAAAATTATAAAATAATTCGGGTTCTTTCAAAGATTTTAAGGGTTTTTTCAGAGATTCTGAGGTCTTCTAAAAAAGATTTTGAGGGTTTTTTCCCAAGATTTTAAGGGTTTTTCAATGCTTTTAAGGTTTCTCCAAAGATTTTAGTTTTTTCAAAGATTTTAAGGTTTTTCCAAAGCTTTTAAGGTTTTTCCAAAGCTTTTCAGGTTTTTTCCCCAAGATTTTAAGGTTTTTCTAAAGCTTTTGATGCTTTTTCAAAGATATTAAGGTTTTTCCAAAGATTTTGAGCTTTTTTCAAAGATTTTAAAGCTTTTTTCAAAGATTTGAAGGTTTTTTCTAATGCTTTTAAGTCTTTTTCCAAAGATTTTAAGGTTTATCCAAAGCTTTTGATGTTTTTTCAAAGATTTTAAGGTTTTTAAAAAGATTTTAAGGTTTTTTCAAAGATTTAAAGGTTTTTCCAAAGCTTTTGGTGTTTTTTCAAAGCTTTTGAGTTTTTTTTCAAAGATTTTAAGGTTTTTCCAAAGCTTTTGACATTTTTTTCAAAGATTTTAAGGGTTTTTTAGCAATTTTGAGGTTTTTTTCCAAGCTTTTGAGTTTTTTCCCAAAGATTTGAAGCTTTTGTTAAGATTTGAAGGCTTTTTCAATGCTTTTAGGGTTCTAAAAACGTCATTTTGGGGTGCCCACCACGTCAGGACAGGAAAAACCGGGGATTTACCTGTGCCCTCCTCACCTGAGGATGATTTCCCTGTGCCCCGGGAGGGAACGGGAACCTCCCTTCCCGGTTATTGTGCGGAAAAATTCACTCCTCCCCTCTCCTCCGCTCGATCCGTCGGGACAGGGGAGGTTCCTCGGCGCCGAGCCCTGGTCCTGACCTGCCAGGTGCTGCCTGGGGCTGAGCTTTGCTCTCCCGGAGCAAAATCCGGGATTCGGATCCTTTAATGGGACAGATTTTGGGGTTTCTGGCAGGGCTTTGTCCCAAAAAAAGAGGATTCCATGGGGTTGATCCCAGTTTAATCCCAGGGTTTTTTTACCTCATGGATTGGGGAGTGCTGGGAACGGGTGGGAAAATGGGAGAGGGTGAGGTGACGAAGGAACGGCACCGATGGAAGAAAAAAAATGGGAATTTGTGACCTGGGATCAGAATTCCAGGGTTTCCTGTGGACTGTTTTGAGGAGTTCATGGAAAAAAAGGTGAGGGAGCTGGGCAGAGCAGGGCTTCTTCCCAAAAAATAAAAGAGGATTCCACAGGGTTAATCCCAAATGAATCCCAATTTTTTACCTCATGGATTGGGCAAGGAGTGTTTGAGGAGTTCATGGAAAAAAAGGTGAGTGAGGTGACGAAGGAACAGCACCGATGGAAGAAATAAATCCCTTTATGGAGCTGCAAGTCCTTCTGGGAATGGGGATTTGTGACCTGGGATCAGAATTCCAGGGTTTCCTGAGCCTTTTTTGAGGAGTTCATGGAAAACAAAGGTGAGGGAGCTGGGCAGAGCAGGGCTTTGTCCCACAACAGAAAATGAGGATTCCATGGGCTTAATCCCAAATGAATCCCATTTTTTTACCTCATGGATTGGACAAGGAGTGTTGGGAATGGGTGGGAAAATGGGAGAGGGTGAGGTGACAAAGGAACAGCAGCGATGGAAGAAATAAATCCCTTTATGGAGCTGTGATTCCTTCTGGGAATGGGGATTTGTGACCTGGGATCAGAATTCCAGGGTTTCCTGAGCCTTTTTTGAGGGGTTCATGGAAAACAAGGTGGGGGAGCTGGTGAGAGCAGGGCTTTGTCCCACAACAAAAAATGAGGATTCCATGGGGTTGATCCCAGTTTAATCCATATTTTTCACCTCATGGATTGGCCAAGGAGTGCTGGGAACGGGTGGGAAAATGGGAGAGGGTGAGGTGACAAAGGAACAGCAGCGATGGAAGAAATAAATCCCTTTATGGAGCTGTGATTCCTTCTGGGAATGGGGATTTGTGACCTGGGATCAGAATTCCAAAGTCTTCCACAGGTCACGATATTTAACGATTCTATTTAATTTTTTCTAACGTTTCACCAAAATCCCCTAATTTTCACCCAACTTTCCCCGGAATTCTTGTTCCCTTTAATTCCTTTTTCCCTGAGGAACGTGGGGGTTGCTCTGCCGTGAGCGCTGTCGGCCCCGACACAGCTGAGTTGTTCTGATAACCACAAAAATGAACATTTTGGTAGCGAATTTAATAAGTTACACATTAATCTTTTTTTTAAAAAATGAAAATAATCAGCTCTTTCCGGCTGGATTTAACGGGATTTTATCCGTACAGGGCTCCACCTTCACCCTAAATCAGTGCAGGGTCCCATAAATGAATCCTAAAATATCTTAAAGCTTGAAAATTCCTCCAAAAAGCAGAAAAAAATTATTTATTATCTTTGGTTCTTTATTATAAAATCAGCTTGACTGAGCAGAGGACCATGAAGCCCGAGGAGGTTTTGTAGGGTTGAGTCATCTCTTCCTTTTTATCCCCCATGAAACTTCGCTGCTGTTTAATTTTCTCGCCCCGTAAATCATTTGTTAAAAATTAATTAATCATTAATTAAAAACTCAACGCCCTCTGAGGCCAGCAGGAAAATTATTCCTATCAAAAATTGGGATTTTGAGCAGGGTCTTAATGTGAAATTAAGAATGGAATTTTCGGGATTTTCAACCCCTCAAATCTAAATCAATTCGATTTTTAGAGGTTTTTAAGCTCACCCTGACCTTGGTGGTGAAAAATCCAGGTCCTAAGCGAGGCTCTCCATGAGGCCAATCCCATTCCCAAGGTTTAAGTGGAGATTTAGGGACACCAAAAAGCTTTGGAGCCAAAATTATCAAAATTTTCCAGATAAAGACACCAGAAAAGTCTTCGAATGGGCAAAAAATTGGGCCGGGCTTGGTTTGGAACAAGATCCAAGGGATGGGGTAGAGGATATTTAGGATTACCCTCAAATGGGAATGTTCTGTGGGAATGTTCTGTGGGATAAATGGGTAGAGAACATTTTGGATTATCATCCAACGGGAATGTTCTGTGGGAATGTTCTCCAGGATTGATGGGGTAGAGAATATTTAGAATTATTATCCAACGGGAATGTTCCGTGGGAATATTCTGTGGTAATGTTCTCTGGGAATGTCCTGCCCGTGCCATCAAAGGGCTCCAGATTTGAACGCAGCCACATAAACGCAAATCCACCGATTCCAGGCACAATTATTCCCTAAAATCCTGTGGATTAAGCTCATTCCAGGTCTGGAAGCAGAGATGGGGAGGAAGGAGCAGCTCAGGAGCTCAGCTGGCACAACACAAATCCCTCTGACCCAACCCAAGCTTCCCAAGGGATCTCTGGAGCCGCTCCTGAGGAAAAGTTGGGTCTTGTGGGAATTCTGAGCTAATTAACGGGATAATTGGAGTCAGGAGCTGCATCTTCCTTGGGAAATCTGAGCGCGTTTCCTTCATAACAAGGAGAAAACATTTGGTGTTTTTGTTTTATTTTCATGACGCCGACGGGGAATTCTCCGACAACTTCTTTGGAAGGGGATGATTCCCGATTTTTAAAGGGTATTTAGACAGTCACAGTTTTAATTTTTAAAGATTCTTGTTAATGCTTTCACTTGAAACATTTTTATTTTAAATGCTCTTATTTTAAATGTTTTTATTTTAAATGGCTTTTATTTTAAATGGCTTTTATTTTAAATGGTTTTTATTTTAAATTGGAAGAGCTTAGACCCCTTCCAGGGCCTGAAGGGGCTCCAGGAGAGGGACTGGGACAAGGGATGGAGGAACAGGACACAGGGAATGGCTTCGTGTGGAGTAAGAGCGGGATCAGGTGGGAAAC
Organism: Callaeas wilsoni; assembly: GCA_013398955.1. NCBI lineage: Eukaryota > Metazoa > Chordata > Aves > Passeriformes > Callaeidae > Callaeas > Callaeas wilsoni. The sequence continues at coordinate 3,568 of VWPU01001974.1, read as the reverse complement.
TGGGCAGGAATCGTTCCCTGTGAGGGTGGATTTGGCAAAGTTTAAGGGGTTGTAGGAGGAAGGTGAGAGCTGAGGGGTCCAGCATGGGAATCAGAAGGGTCTGGGGAGAGCTCAGAGCCCTTTCAGGGCCTAAAGGGGCTCCAGGAGGGCCGGAGAGGGACTGGAACAAGGAATAAGACAGTGGGAACGGCTTTGTGCGGAATGAGGGCGGGATTCAATGGGAAATTGGGAGGGAATCGATCCCTGTGAGGGCAGCAAGGCCCAGAGTGGATTTGGCAAAGGGGTTGTAGGAGGAAGGTGAGAGCTGAGGGGTCCAGCATGGGAATCAGAAGGGNTTTGTGCGGGATCAGATGGGAAATTGGGAGGGAATCGTTCCCTGTGAGGGCGGCGAGGCCCAGAGTGCGTTCGGCAAAGCTGAAGGAGGTGTAGGAGGAAGGTGAGAGCTGAGGGGTCCAGCATGGGAATCAGAAGGGTCTGGGGAGAGCTCAGAGCCCTTCCAGGGGGCTTCAGGAGGGCCAGAGAGGGATTGGGACAAGGAATAAGACAATGGAATAGCTTTGTGTGGAATGAGGGCGGGATCAGATGGGAAATTGGGAGGGAATCGTTCCCTGTGAGGGTGGCGCGGCCTTGACCTGTGAAGCTGTGGCTGCCCCATCCCTGGAAGCGTCCAAGGCCCGCTTGGAGCAACCTGGGATCGTGGGAGGGCCCTGCCCACAGCCTGGGGTGACCCTGGATCTATCACGGCCCTTCCAGGGAACGGCTTTGTGCGGAATGAGGGCGGGTTTAGATGGGAAACGGGGAGGGAATCGCTCCCTGTGAGGGCGGCGAGGCCCGGAGTGGGTTCGGCAAAACTGAAGGAGGTGTAGGAGGAAGGTGAGAGCTGAGGGGTCCAGCTTGGAAATCAGAAGGGTCTGGGGAGAGCTCAGANAGGAATAAGACAGTGGGAACGGCTTTGTGCGGAATGAGGGCGGGATCAGATGGGAAACGGGGCGCCTGGGGTGACCCTGGATCTTTAACGTCCCTTCCAAGCCACCCAGCCCTGGCACCCCCTCCAAGCCCAGGGAATAACCCAGCCTTTGTTAGGCCGGGCCCAGCCCCAGCGGCTCCCAAGGCGGCTTCTCCGGCCGCTCCCCAAGGCCAGGACACACCTGTTGGGAACGGGAGGCGCGGGATTGGCTGGGCCAGGAATGCACCTGCGCAGGGAGGGGTGAAGGGCTCCATGTAAGACGAGCCTTGGCCTCACTCCCCATCCCTCCTCAATTCCAGCTCCAACACGCAGCTCCTCCGAGGCACCGCGCTCGGCCGAGCCCTTCCCGGCCTTTTTTTTTTTTTTTTCCTTTTGCCTTTTGAAGCTCAGTTTTATTGTTTTAAGCTCGATTTCAGTAGCCTAACGAGGTGTAGCACTGTTGTTTTTCCAGGTCCGGGGCTGGTTTTTGCCTCCGTTCGCTCGGCGCGAATTTCCCCGCGAAATCCTCGCGCTCCAAGGTCGCCTTTTCCAGGACGCGGAAGAGGAAAACTCTCCTGGCTGCTGATCCTTCCAACCCTTTTCTTCCCCACCTGGAGGCTGACCTGGCTTTGGGAGAAGGTCCTTGTGCTTCCAGCACTGAAGTTTTCCCCTGTGTTTGGTGGTGGTCCCGGTAAGATCCAAATTGTCCAGGTACAGCGGGAAAAAGGGATTTACGGAGCGCGAAGAGCGGCTTCTTTAAGGCTTTTCCTGATTTCCCATCGATATTTCCCCTCTCCGCTTCACTTTCTCCGGCACTCTGCCCTCTTTTCTCTTCCTCCTTCTCCCCCCAGGTGGATTCAAGAGGGTTTTGTTGGACAGATCAGGTTTTGTGTGCTCCGAGTGCTGGGGGAGGGGAGGGCAGCACATGAATCCAAACGTTCATTTTACAACCAGTCAAACCAGTCAGGGCAGCTCCGAGCAGATCCAAGGGCTTGGAGAAGGAGGGAGCCAGGAGGGGGAAAAGCTGCTCTCACCCAGGTGTCAGACACAGCTCGGGGAAAAAAGGAAAAAAAAAGGAATCTTTGGAAAATTTGATTAAAATCCGAATAAAATCGATACGAAACGAGCATAAAGTTTAAGGGCGTTCTTCCAGTATTTCTGGATTTCGGAGTATTTGGGTTTAAGGGAGGATTTCCTCGGTTTTGGACTGAAAGTGAGGATTCGGAATCCGAGTGTGCTGCTGGCTCTGAGTAATGATTGCCACGTTTTAATTACTTTTTTAATTAACCAGCATTTTAATGAGTTCTCTTCACCCCGCAAAACGCTCGATCCTCCAATTTTAGTTTTTCCTTCTGTCCCGACCCGAATCGATTCACGGGATAAGAGCAGTGAGGGGAACAGATTGGGAATTTTCCAAACAGAAACAAGAAAATTTGGGAATTTTTGTGCGATCCAAATGGACGCGGAAGAAAATTCGGGCTCTGCCGGAGCCATCGGCTTCCGCTCATGGCAGGAGGAGCCATTTTGGGTTGGTTTTGTTGATTCTTTTCTTACCTGGGGCTTTTTTTGTTCTTTTTGGTGCCTGGAAAAAAATGAAAATAATGAACTTTTGTCTTCATTCCGGTGCTGGATCCAACCGGGATCAGCCTTTCCTTGGTTTTTCCTTAACTTTGGAGAGTCGGGCTGAGAAGGAAGAAGATGAAATAAAGTGGTTTTATTTCGGTTTTGGAGGGTGAGGTCAAGCCCTGGGTTCTTCCTCAAAAATCCCTCTTCTTTTTTTTTTGGGGATTAGAATTCCATTGGAAACGGGGAAATTTTGCTGGTGGGTGAAAATGTGGGAGAGGGATTTTGTTATCCAGGAGGGTTCTTGGAGAATCCGGCCGGATTCGGGGATCGGGATTTGTGGGCTCGGAGGGACCAAGTGTTTGGTCACTCCTTCCCTCCACCCCATGAGGAAAAACCTTCTGGAAAGTTCTGTGGGGCACAAAGCGGGAAATTATCCCGGATTTCGGCCCCAAGAGTTTCCGGAGACGGAACTTTTTCCGAAATATTCGGCCCGTCCCAATTAAACGCTCTTGGATTGATTTAATTCCAAGCTCTTTAACGGCTCTTTCCTGAAAAACAACAGGAATTAATTCACCCCCTCATTTTCCCCGAGCTTAATTCCCCATTATTTTTTTCCTGATTTATTTTTTCTCCCCTGATTTTTTATTTCCGCCTCCCCCCACCCCGGAATTACAAACATTTCAATCCACGTCCCGCTTCGATTAGTTTAAATTTTATTTTCCTTTATTTTAGCCAAAAAAAATCACTTTAATATCAAAAAATTCCCGGATTGTTCCCTCTCCAATCCCAAACTCCTCAGCCCTCGGCGCACCGGGGCCGAATTAAATTTGGAATTTGCAAATTTGAATTGCTTTGATGCCTTTTTTTAATTGGAATTTCTGCTGCAGGTGGGTGGCTGAAGACGCCCACACAGAGCTGGGGTGACGTGAGCAGATTTCGAAAGCACCTTTGATTTTTTCCGTGTTTAAATCGCTCTCAAAATTCACTTTTTAAGCTATTTTTGATTACTATATTAATTATTTTTAATATTACATTATTTTAAATATTATTTTTATT
>VWPU01001972.1:0-30822 GCA_013398955.1 Callaeas wilsoni | reverse complement strand
TCTGGGGGTGCCGTTCTGGGGGTACCGTTCTAGGGGTGCTCTGGAGGCTGTTCTGGGGATGCTGTTCTGGGGATGCTGTGGAGCTGTTTTGAGGTGCTGTGGGGGCTTTTCTGGGGGTGTTGTGGGGCTGTTCAGGGGTGCTGTGAGGGCTGTTCTGGGTGTCCTGTGGGGCTGTTCGGGGGTGCTGTGAGGGCTGTTCTGGGTGTCCTGTGGGGCTGTTCTGGGGGTGCCATTCTGGGGGTGCTGTTCTGGAGGTGCCGTTCTGGGGGTGCTGTGGGTCTGGGTGTCCTGTGGGGCTGTTCTGCTGTTCTGGGGATGCTGTTCTTGGGGTGCTGTTCTGGGGATGCTGTGGAGCTGTTCTGAGGGTGCTGTGGGGGCTGCTCTGGGCGTGCTGCGGGGCTGTTCAGGGGGTGCTGCAGGGCAGCTCAGCTCTCTCACTGTGTCTGTGTCAGAAGGGCTCTGGGCACACCAAGGGCAAGGTGCTGTGGCCCTCCCCTGAGTCAGACCCGGAGCTTTCTCTAAGAGCACCAGCAGGAAGAGTGCCAGCTGCTTGTATTTACTGAAGAGATTTGAGGCTGTATTTTTCCTCCTGTGGACGAGCTGAATGTCTCAGTGGCACTGCCTGTTCCTGCTGTGGCCATTGCCTCTCAGCCTGCTGGCAATGGGGTGGCTCCTCCTGGTGCACTGTGATCTGTAAGGAGTGCATCTGGGAGAGGGGAGGGAAAACTGCCTTCCATCTCTGCCCGAGAGATTTCCATAAAACAGTAACTACTGGGGTTCTGTTCCTAAATGCAGTCAGGGGAGTTTTAGGGTGCCCTGAACCCTCTCACCTTAATCAACTTTTTTTTTCCTTCTTCATAAAAAAATCTAGAGAATACTTTTATGCCACGAGTTAATCATTCAGCCATACCAAAACTTGAAGCTTTCAACACCAGGCCCATTGATGAGTTCAGATTTTCAGGCTAATCCCCTGCAATAAAAGCTACTGTCTTTCCCTGAGAGCTTCAAGGTAATGCAACAGCATTTGCTTGACCAGAAAAAAGTAATTGACTACTATGTAATTAGTAGCTCATGCAAGAGACAATCATATTTAAATAAGTATATACCATGAGTAGTGATAAGAACTTAAAGCAGTGACATATACAAAAAGCTCATTCAGAAATTGAAGCATATTGCCTTTTGTTTGTAGAACAGCTTATGAAAGTAATGTGCATGTTACAGCGGCATTATCACCATTAATATATAGCAGATGAGCTGTACAAATAAGCAAGACTTTACAATAGTTTTGTTTACACCATTTTTATATGAAATTTGTAATCACTCAGAGAGTGTCCTTGGGATCTGCTGAAGAATATTGAATACGAAATGTTGCCGTTCTGCATGTTCAGGTAGAAACAGGATTCTGAGAATCTGTTTATCCAGCTAAGACAGAAACAAGTACTGGGACCTCTGTGTTCTCTCATAAGCTACTCATATACTGGGATATGAGAAAGCAGCTGACCAAAAACCTGTTTGCTCATTAAGTTCTGATGGCAAAATAATGACAGTCAGAGGCCTTTTGCAGTCAGGCCATTAGAATTAAACGGGAGTCTTTTCCAAGTGCACAGAATTGTTAGCCTGCTGTCAGCCTGCTCCCCGTTCAAAGCTGGTCTGCGTATGACTGAAGGAGAGATGTTTGTTGCAAGATGCCTGGCTGAAGATGACATCTAAAATAAATATACTCTCCTGTATTATCAGCTCTTCAACACCCAGGAATTGAAATCACCAACTAAGAACCTCGGAAACCTGTCCTTTGTGGCAGGGGCTTGCAGACTGAGCTGGTCATCAACGTGGCCAAAGCTTCTATTTCTGGCTTGCCAAGAAAGCACAAACCCACATGCTGCCTGCTCAGGTGGGCACACCTCCCTTTAGGCCATATGTCAGCAAAAATCGCTGGTGCATGGCCATGTAGATAGCTCCTGACACTGCAGAGGGTTTCTGATCTACGATAGCTCCTGACACTGCAGAGGGTTTCTGATCTACGATACCTCCTGACACTGCAGAGGGTTTCTGATCTACGATACTTGCCTGCAGAGCCTGCAGTAAGCTCCGAGCCCATGGCCCAGCAGCTGCTCAGTCTCTAACAGCAGCGTCTCCTGAGAGCGCACAGCCCTGCCAGCTTCATTCACACCTGCCCTCAGACAGCACTGTGACGTGGGACACAAAATACAGAGACAGGGATTATTTGTTTCAACTGCATTTCGACATCTAGTGGTTTCCACTGATGTCAAGCAATCTTCTGTCATCAAAGACTTTTCCCCTGACTCTCTCGGTGCTGTCAGGAAATTCACCCAGGCACTGACAGCTTAGATCATGGATACCATCAAGGACCACATCCACTCCTGTGACAAACTGGTGTGGTTCTCTCTGGAATCCATGGAACTGTATGGATCCGCTCCAGCTGCAGACTGCCCCACCGGTGCAAGGCTCGGGGTAAACCAAGGTGCTTTAAACTAAGCACAGGCATTTTAAAAACTGCATCCATTTCTCTGCCTCATCTTTCAAAAGAAACATTACCCACCAGGGCCAGAATTAGAAACATTTATTAGGAAAATGTGGCAAGAGCAGAGAAGTATGTGTTTGATAAGTAAGATCAGTTTCTGTGTCAGGGTGCTTCTATTTTGTCTGAAAACCTGGAAAATATCCAGATTCAAGCTTAGTGTTCTCTGCCAAGGCATTCATGCTGTGTTGGACTTGGGAAATTTTATTGTTTTATCACAAATTTCATCCCTGTTTTCTCTGACTGTGTTTCAGTATGTTTAGTTTATTTTAAACTGTTCTGCTGAATGTGAGGTCAGTCAGTGACACACTGGACAACTGCATTTTATTAAAGTGCATCCAAATTAATAAAAGTTAACAGTTATTTGTAATATCCGATAGATTTTATCTCTGACCTTGATTTATGTGCTTTTGCCACTGGTGTGGGATACATAATTTCTGTGATAGGACACGCAGCAATCCCAATCTTGTTAAGTGCCAGGAAAACCCATGGATTGCACCAAGGCTCAAGTATAGTAGCTAAACACACATTTAGCAAAATGGGCAAAGATGAGGGAAAGGCCCAGGGGAAGAGCAAGTTACCTGCAGCCACAGGTTAGCCTCAAAGCCACTGAAGGTTCATAGAAGTTTTTCAAAGGGTTTCACACAACCTTGTGGAGAAATGTCCAGATGCTGCTCTGTAGGATGGCACTGAGACACGAGACACCATCAACATGTACAGAGCACAGGGCAACAAAACACGAGTGTGCCCGCAGCTTATTGTGTAAACCATTTTGTCATCTGTGTGAAGACTGAGTTCAGTGGAGTCTTGTCTTCATGTCCTGGAGATTATTCCTCACCTCAGTGAAAAGGATCAAACTTAACATAAGGGAGGACACGCACCTGCAGTCAGAGTTCAGCCTGGCAGGTTATTGCAGAAGGCAGCAGACCAGCAGGAGAAAAAATGAGAGCTGCAGTAAAAGAAAATGTGAGTTTTAGAAATGCACTGAGCATGACTTAGCTCTGCTTGTGTTGGAAGTACAATGGCAACAGAGTCAGGCCATGGCTAAAAGTTCCTGAAAATCTCATTATGTATGTCCTTTTTATTATTTACATCTTCTACATCTATCATATAGTGCCAGTCTAAGAGCAGTAGATAAGAATTACTTCTTTTTTTTACACAGATCCTTTAATTTAGAGACACCCAGCAGTATTCTAGGGTTCAGGTTCTTTGCTCCACTATTTGTAAATCAAAGTCTTAAGTTGTAGTGCTTTATTGAATACAGTGACAAATGGGGATGAACTGCATTCTCCACTATAGTCATAAAATTGATTTAATATTTCAATTAATCTTTGCTACCTTCTCAAAAAATTTATGTGAATACATTCTGAGTAAGTCATCTTCAGGACTTAAGTAAATACTAACATAAATATCACTTAATTTATTTGCTCTCTTTAAAATTCTTTTATATCACTCTTGCAGTCAAATGCAAGTGTTGCTTCCACCAACCAGAATGCAGGAGCATCAGCTGAGATCATTCTTACAAAAGGATTGTCACATTTTCATTAAATACTTCTATGTTCATAGTCTGGTTTCCATAGCCAGTGAATTGCTTCTTCACAACTTTGCAGAGGATGGAAATTATATCATAATCTATCCTTTAACATCAAATTTAAAGAAAATATGATTTAAAATAAGTGCAATTTTTATTTCCAGAAAAGAGAACTGGAAGGGCTCTCATTGTTAGGGCTTTTCTTACTTCCCCTCTGCTACAAGATTGCAGGGGGGCTGACAAGGTTTCATGCAGCGTTTTTCAGTAGGTGCATTTTTTGATGCGATGTGCCATGGTTCATATTTTTTCTGTAAAGATCCTTTATGGCCATAATTCGATGAAGAGGAGACACACAACTCCTCCTAGACTGTGCTAAGGTAGTCCAGAAGTGGTAAGATGGGTGGGTGTGTGGATGAATGTGTTGTTAACTTCAGATTTCTGAAGTTTAATGCTTTTTGCATAAGAACTGTTCCTCTAATCCAGAATGTTAGATCCACTAAATGTAGCAAGCAATTAACTGTGCCATTAGCAAGCTCTTTGTGGGGGCTCACGGTCTGATTGCCCCCTGCCCAGCTCACCAAAAGCCTCACCCTGCAGGTTTTGCAGCCCTTGGCAAGGTAATCTCCTACTCTGATGGCAAAGACTTGGACTAAAAACTAGATGTTGGGTGTTTTGTGAAACACAACATGCTATCCTAAAAAGTAGTCTCCAATGAAATGAAATAATTAATAGTGCATGAGGAAAAGGGCATCCTTCTCTCTTCCTGGCTCTGCCCTTCTGGATGTTCTGTCACTAGTGCTGCGTGTCCTGGTGGTGACTTGGAGCTCCAGTGCTGCTGGAGACCCTAATTCGGGCCTCCCTTGCGCAGGGATGCCCACAGGCAGCACAGCACAAGGTTCATTTCTTCACATTTTCAAGATGGAGTAAACTAGAAAGATTTTTCTTCTTTTTTTTCTGTTTTTTTTCTTTTTCTAAAAATAGAACTGATCCTATTTGAAAGAATCCTAGAGAAATACGCTGATGGCGCAGAGTTAAATTAAATAAAAGAGCTCTCCTCTGGCAGGCCATGCACTGAGAAGTGGTCAAGCTGCCCAAATAAAGCTTCCTCATGCTCACTCTGAGCAGCAGTTACTGGTTGCCCTCACACATTGCCTGTAAACAGTACTTCAGTGGTGACTGCAGCAGACAGAGGTATTTAAAACACTGGAATGAAAACGTACCCAGCACACAGGGTTGAAAGAATGGTGGAAATAGAGACTTTTGCCCTCCTCTGTTTCCTCACAGTCTCCCCATTTTGCTAACTTCACATTTTAACACATTGAGTTAAGGGCCTTGAGCTACCTCGCAGTCAAGCTTGTTGAGCACAGCTGTAATTGAAAAATCTGGGCTGATGGGACAAGGAGAAGATTGATTCTCTCTGAAGTGGACCTGGAGGGGAGGGTGATGGGTAAACTGGGAGAATCTGCTGGGAGAGGTGGTGGAGGTTACATGTCTTGCATGGTCACAGCAAGCACTTCGTGCTTATTATTCCACTTCATACTGTAGAGACGTGTTAGGCTCTAAAATATCTGTGGAAACAGCAGGTACAGCTAAGACAATTCTTTCATGTCTTGCTAATTAAAAATGTACAAACGTGTTGAGGGGCAGCACTGTATCTGTGCATTCCATGCTCTCAGAGTAATTCATGGCTCCTAACGAGGATCCAACCTGGGACCACCACCTGTAACCTTCAGTTAAAGCACAGTCTATCCATCCATTTATTAACTGGTGGTGCTTTTCCACTTGGACTCACTGGTCTGTGCTCTCCCGCTGCTGGTTGCCAGATGGAGTTTAAGTCTGCCTCATTAAGCCCTAAATATCTGGGCTATGTTTGACTATCCTTGTGGTGCCATCATGAGGCACATGAGACCTCAGCGCCACGTCCCAGAAGTTACTGAGACCTTTGTGGTCAATCTGCTATGAGGAGTAAGAGATTCTGTCCCACTCTTCAAACTAAAACTTCAGTGTCTCGACCCTCCTGGCATGAGAAAGCTCTCTTCCCTTATTACATGTCTAGAGAAGGGATGGGGTGAGCTTGGTCAAGACTGCATGGAGCAGAACATGAGTGTGGGGGACAGCTGGCCAAAGCTGATGGGATCACTGCTCCGGGGAAGGACTGCCAGGTGGGCAGGGAGAACCTGTAACACTTTCACTTGTGTGTGGTATATCTCAGCTGTAAGGAGATGTGAAAGGAAAGGAAAAAATAAGCTCCCAAGAAAAGTAAATGCCCACTTCTAGTATAAAAGAAAAGTATATTCTGATGTACAAAAGAAAAAAAGTATATTCTGATACTCAGTGAATGTTTGACTGTCTTGGAAACATGGGTCAAATATGATATTGGCATAACACTAGCCCCATGAAGCTGATGGTAATTCTGTCCAAGTGCAGTGCACAATTATAGAGGTCCAGGAAAATTAGCGTCAGCTAAATTAGGTTAAAAATAATCAATAGCAGACAGTCATTTTGTGTGTCAGTTTAGATCACACAGGGGCTTTTTATAAATCTCAGTGTGAAGAAAAATATTTGGTTCTTTTCCATTTTAGTTCACACAGTGAGGGCACAGATGTCTGGCATTTTTTCAGTTGCTTTTTGCAAGTGGCACCACATTGCCAGAGGGTGCAGTGCCAAGTTCTGCTCCCCCAGCTCGGGGCTCCAGCAGCAGATGAAGTCCTCACTCGCTGCTCCTCTCACCTGCCAGCATGGGCTGGCAGTGGGCAAACATGGGACAGAGCTATTTATAAACAGAACATTGCTCATTTCGTGCCTTCTTCTCTGAAGCAATCTGCAGTGTGTGTTGGGACTGTTCTCCTGTTTAAACACAGCAGGCAGCCGTTCTGAGTAGTGTCCTGGAGAGCCCCAGAGCTTCAGGAGGCTGCAAGGCTGAGAAGGAATCTGGGCTCCTGCGCTCACCTACCCTGGGCACAATGTGTGACGCCTCAGAGGAGGCTCTGGCAGCCTTCCCCAGCCTCCCTGAGCTGTGCTTGCTGCAGCACACAGGAGAGAATCCATCCTGGAGCTGGGCAGGCAGTGAAAGGTCCCAGCAAGCCCTGCCTGAAGTGGAGTGGAGTGGAGTATGTGCAGGCATGGGCCCAATGTGTGCAGGACGTTCTGCCTGCAAGAGATGGATCTGATCTCTGTTTCTCACCTGGGGCTAGCTGGTCTTTAGTTCAGAGGAAAGGTGTGGGCTGTGCCCACCCTGGCCAGCTGAGAGCACTCAGCCTCTCCCTGTGCCCTCTGCAGTCTGCTTTCAGCTTCCTTCCTGCCCTCTGGGCCTGCTGCCTCCTCCCTGCTTGGCTCCCTGGGCAGCATCACAACAGGGCTTTACATTTGGGAAGCACAGGAGGGAAATCCCAGAAGGAAGAAAGCCAAGGAGAGAAGCCAAATACTTAATGTGAGGGGAGGGTTACCCAAGGCTGGAGCTCTTGTCCCAGTCTCAAGCTTTGCCAGTTTGCCAGGTGTTTTTGTGTCCCCTCTCCACTCTCCGTTGGCACTGGACTGAGGCAGTCCAGTCCCTTGCTGCTGATGCCAGCAGCCTTTCTTGGCCTGTATTACTTTTTTTACCAGCATTTTTTTCCATGTTATGTCACATTAGCAAAAGTCTCCTCTTGGATACTCATTGCCACATAAATGGTGGATGGGCAGAAACTTTTTAGCTGCCAGAGCAGGGCAGGGGACCCAATCTCCAAGCACCCCTCCAGCTCTGCACTCCCTGCTGACATTGCTGACCACATGCACTGCTGGTCAGCACCATGAGAGGCCCCTGGGGACCAGCTGTGACCACCTCTGAACAAGTCCTGAGGATTTGTCATGGGGTAAAACCAGTGTGAACAATGAGCAGCATCACGGGTGCTGTCTGTGTGTGCCCTCCATTCTAAAGCCCTCTGCCAGCAAACCCCCCTGCATTCATGGTGGTGTCAGGAAAATTAATCCGCCAACACCAGAGGTTTATGTCCAAAAAGGAGACAGAGGAGTCCCGTTACTTTATTCGAATAAAGGGAGAGGCCATGGGGCATTCCCCTGGGGTCTCTCAAATCTTTGGAGGACACAGCCTCCTTTTTATCCTAATTTCCTGACCACATTTTCCCTCTCTCTTTCCCCATTGGCTGAGGTACTTGAGAGGTACAGACTTCCCGGAACGCCTAATTCCTAAGATTCCCTTCTAATGTATACCCCCCCTTGCCTTTTTTAAAAATTCCTATGGAATTTATGGTTCTCCTCATTGTTTCTTTCATCTTTTGATATTCAATTTCATTTATTAGCAGACCTACAGTTTATTGATAAAGACAAATCTCTCTTGCCATTCATCAGTCAGTGGAATCCTTCCCACTGTTTCTTTTACCTCTTAGTGCTAGTTTTTATCTACCAGCAGGCCCACATCTTATTTGTAAAGACGAGTCCCTCATTCCTTTCAGTGGTGTGATCAGACTGCAGGAGGCAAGAAGAGCACATTAATGGATTAGCTGCTCATTTACATGTTAAGGGTTAAATTGGCATGGAAAGCCGGTTTAAATGTCCTTTAAGCATCCCCTCAACTTGCATCTTTTCCCTCTTCTCCTTGAAGCACAGCCAGGGCTTTGCCCCGCTGTGAGGCCAGACGCCTGCGAGGAGCTGCCAGCCCTGCGACAGCTCGGGCGAGCAGGAGGGACAGAGCGTGTGGCTGCCAGGGCCTGGCACTGCCACACTGCCCACGGCGGCCGTGCTGGGCCACGGGCACGCTGCCCCCACTTGCCTTGCAATTCCCACCAGTTCAGCAGGAGCAGCGAGGATGCCGCAAAGGAAACTTCTCCTGCCTGGCCGTTCAGATGCCAGCTGGGTGTCAGGAGAATTCCTCACCAATCCCGAGTATGCCGAGTGGGTCTCGGCAGGAGCGGGGATGCTGTGCTATCCCACGGGCTGGCTGGTGCCACGGGGCTCCTGGAGAGCAGCCCTGGTGACCTCGCAGGGATCACACGTGGAAGCAAAGCAAACCAGTGCTGTACAGACAGGGAGATGGGTGGGCAGTGCTGGCAATCAGTGCGCTCCTGGGCTAGATAAAGTGATGCCTTGGAGAGGCTGCCCTGGAGCAGAGGCTGGGCAGAGTGAAAGGATAAAGGGCAGGGATTTATTGAAAGGCCTTCACAGGGCACACCTTGGGCAGTGCAGGAGTCTCACAGAGACTGCACCCAGGATGGACACAGCCACACGTTTTTGGGACATATATATGTAGAAGAATTCTTAGAGCTGACTGGACATGGTCTGTATCTGAAGGTACTGAACAAGCCAGACTTAGCAGGGCCTGCTTGCCCTGAGTGCTGTGAGATTAACATGACTGCTAAGTGCTGAGAGTGTCCTTGAGGTGTCCGTGAGGAAAAGAGGAGGTTTAACGGGATGCGATAACCGCGAGCTGGGAGGAGAGAGGACACTTGTTTGCCACATGTTAACCAATTAGTAAACAGTAGTCACGCGTGATTGTACTTAAGTAGCCAACACAGAGTTAGTTAAGGTGTGTGGACAACTTGTGACTAGTTGGAAATGATACATAATCCTGCTTGATTTGAGCAATAAACAAGAACGCTATCTAACCGTATCGGTGTTTGTCATTACTCGGCTCCCGTTCTCAGAAGAGGACCCTGCTTCGGATATAAGTTGTGTCCATTTGCATGTCAGAGGTTAATTGTCCAATTCCAGCTTCAGGCAGTGCAGTCCCATTCTCTCAGTTTGCTCCCCCCCAACTCACTTTTGTTTCCATTTCTCGGGGCCTGAAGCAGTGAGGTGTCCTTGATTCTCAGGCTGAGAGAGAAATTGTATCTGACCAAAATGGGAAAAGCAGTTGCTCACACTCTGTATGGAGCTCAGAGTTACACACTAAAGAATTGCAGGATTACAAATATATGAAAATATAAAAGCGAAAATCCTAAGGCATCAAAAGCATGGCCTGCTATCTTCTGAAATCTCTCTGCATCTGGAAGGGCTTCCTGGCACTGGAAGTTCACATCTGGTGCTTTGCTTGGGGCTGATCCAGCCCTTGGAAATGAGAATCCACTGGAGGACGATAGCAGCTGTAGCTTAGGCTAAGCTTAAAAGGTGCCTAAACTCAACATCAGTCTGCAAACTATTGGGGGCACGTGCTGGATTGTGGTCTGGGTTTTAGCCAGCTAAATATCTGTGATTCCCTTTGAATCAGGAATGCTTCAGATGGAAGCCAGCTCCGTCCAGCACATTGGTGTTAACCAGTCCATTGTTTTGGTCATGTGTTGACCTGTACAGCATCAAAGGGACAGCTCCACCTTTCCAAAAGAAAAGCAGCTTTGAATTTCCCTTACTGAGGTATCCAGGCTTCCACATTGATTCTGACGGCTTTCCCTAGAACCTGGAGAAGTGGAAGTAAATAGTTTCTTGTTTTACTGACACAGGAGAAAAATCAGTATCGCCATGCAGATTGGATCTTTTTTCCTTTAGATTAAACGATATGGCATCCACAAAAGTCATTAGAGTTCCAAATACTTTGCAATTAATCATGGAGAGAGTAAATGAATCATTGATTTAACATTAAGAGAGCTTTTTTTTTTGGCAATGTATTCTCCTGACAACTTGCATTACCAGTAACTATTCAATAAAGAATAAAATAATACATTTGGTCTGGTTTAGAATGTGCCTCAAACTTCATAAATATCAATACAGATACAGCTAAACAAATCTTCTTATGATTGTGAGCTCTAGCTGAGAATATGCCTAGCAATAAAAGTTGTCAGTGGAAAGCAGTGATGGATGCAGGGTTTTGATTTGTCTGGTTTGGGCAGTTGCATGTGTATTTGCATGGATTAGGGATAACTCTTTGGTGAGAAAGGGCATGCATGGAGGTGGCAGGGAGGTACTGGCCTGCAAGGAAAGATGTGCCAGCTTTTTGTAAGGTGGGGGGTGTGTGTGAGTGTGTTTGTACACCCACAATCCCACAGCTGGCTGAGTATATATCTTAATCCATATGTAAACTACCTGCACTGGACAGGAAATCCCAAGAATTTTACAAACACTACATTTGTACATGTGAAGGTTATGAACTTAAGCACTCAGATATTAAAAAATGAGCTCAGTGCTCTGTAATTGGCCGGTAGGTTTGACGTTCATGTGTCAGAAGTGTGACTTCTGGACAAAGCTCTCTCTGCTTTAAAGCATTTGGCATTTGTTAGGTTGAATCAGATGACACTACCTGCACTGGACAGGAAATCCCAAGAATTTTACAAACACTACATTTGTACATGTGAAGGTTATGAACTTAAGCACTCAGATATTAAAAAATGAGCTCAGTGCTCTGTAATTGGCCGGTAGGTTTGACGTTCATGTGTCAGAAGTGTGACTTCTGGACAAAGCTCTCTCTGCTTTAAAGCATTTGGCATTTGTTAGGTTGAATCAGATGACACTACCTGCACTGGACAGGAAATCCCAAGAATTTTACAAACACTACATTTGTACATGTGAAGGTTATGAACTTAAGCACTCAGATATTAAAAAATGAGCTCAGTGCTCTGTAACTGGCCGGTAGGTTTGACGTTCGTGTGTCAGAAGTGTGACTTCTGGACAAAGGTCTCCCTGCTTTGGGGCATTTGGCACTCAGATATTAAAAAATGAGCTCAGTGCTCTGTAACGACAGGAAATCCCAAGAATTTTACAAACACTACACTTGTACATGTGAAGGTTATGAACTTAAGCTCTCGGATATTCGAAAATGGGCTCAGTGCTCTGTAACTGGCCGGTAGGTTTGACGTTCATGTGTCAGAAGTGTGACTTCTGGTCAAAGGTCTCTCTGCTTTGGGGCACTTGGCATTTGTTAGGTTGAATCAGATGTGAAGAAGGCTGCAGCAGGTGAGGGAGAAGAGTGGTCTGAGCCTCCCACTCCATGCTGTGCATCTGCCCCGTCCAGCAGTGATGTGATCACACGCATGTGGGTCAGACTGCTGGTCTGGCAGAAAATGTCATTTTTATTCTGGTGAGCTACTTTTCTACAAGCTCAGTGAGACAGATCATGCAGTCCACAGCCTGGGGCGAGGGAGGTTGCCAAAGCATGTGGCAGGAGCAGGAGAGAAGGGAGAACAGCCCCACTTTTCTCAACCAGAGCCCACAGCTAGACTGGCTGCAGTGAAATCCAGAGCTGTAGCCTCAACAGGGAATATAGCTCCTGTGTCAAATGGAGCACGAAGTCACGTGGCAGCCTTCTGTACATTAACATGGCCTCTCTACCCCAGCCAATTCCCCAGCCTCGAATTACAGAAACATCATTGCACAGAGATTCTTACTCATCTGTGAAATACCACCCTTGGCCACTGGTGCACAGTGGGTTATTATTCCCTGTGCAGGTGCACGTACCAACACAGATGGCTCTGTGCTGGGAACCAGGCTGCCAATCCAGGCTTGGTTTGTTTCCTTCCTTCCTCCCTTTTCCTTGCAAACCAGCTATTACATATCATCACTGGATAACATAAAAAAGCAGATCTGAGAAAATATTAGAAATAACGGAAAAGGTGCCCTCAATTTAGGTCAAAAGATTGAATATTTGGACACCTGATGTGTATTTATATCTGAGCAAACTGTTAAAAGGCCAGGGATTTATCCGGTGTAAGAAGAAGTGCATTAGTCTATATTGTACCTTAGGAAGACCTTGTAACTTTGTGCACGTGAATTTCCACTACTGAAGTAAATGATACTGCTTTTAAAGTTAGGTACTCGATTTTAGGTACTTTGCTCAATCGGAGTCCATTGTATCAACTTCTCCAAATGACTGTTGCTTGGAACTGGTCACAGAAAGTCTTTATAGGGCTCCAAGGTTAATCTGCCAGTGTCTTTCTTTTCTCCCATCCCCAAAGTGACAGAATAACTTCAAACTTCCTTTGTAGCTTGTTTTATGTTTTTGTCAGCTCTATTGGTCCTTGAGCTTAAAAATGTTCTCCATGCCTATAATACATGAGGGGTGGAGGGAAGTTTTTGGTGCATTTCATGTCCCAATATCACCTACAGGTGAACTAAAATGTCATACTTATAAAAATATAAAAAATGGTAAAATATGTATATATCCATAAATCTATTTACGCAGAATCAGTGATGGATGAGTGTGTTTAAATCTTAGAATTGTATTTCTTCAAACTTACTGGAAGAGGACTCCCATAATTCACTGGAGAGCCTCATTCTTGTGAATTATTGTCTTCATCATTTAAGGAATATTTCATCTCCTGAAGATGATCTCCAGCCACTGTAACCTGTATTTGGCTTTCAGCTATATTTCTTTACCTTCCTTAATGCATATGATCTTGTGCACTTCAGTGCGGAAAATTGGATAGTCCCTGCTTTCTGGTTCCTGGAACTTGTTTATTCAAGAGTGCTATTTAAGTAAACACAGTGCAGCACCGTGGCCAGCTTCTATTTTCTCCCTCCTCCTTGTGATCATCGCTTGTTTACTTCAGCAGCATCACCCGAGGCCCCTGAGCAGCAGCGTGTGCCTGTTCTGCAGGCGGTGACCCGGCAGTGCCTCAGGCACACGGGGCTGCTCAAGAGGGAGCCTTTAGTGTGTCCAAACGTCCACTCCTTAAACTGGTGACAGAGGGTTTGGTCTGGTGGGGTAAACATGGGGCCTGGGGACAGGAGGACAGCTGAGTTCCCACCCTGGGGTGTGGGCTTCCAAGCAGGGGTTCAGAGATGCAGTGAGGCAGGAGTCAGTGTGAGGAAGGAATTATTTATTAAATTTACAATACTATTTATATATTCTAGTTCTATAAAGCAATTGAACAGTGTTCACACTTCTCCTAGGGTGATTGGTCAAAGTCTCAGACACCCACTTAGAAATGTTTTTTCCTAATATATTGTACACAAGGTCAGAAGATACCAGATATGAATGCTATTTACAAAAACCCTATCTATTGTTTACATAGCTTACAGAGCAAAGGAAAAGTTCTCACAGAATGAATGCAAGAAGAGAAAATTTCCCTGCTAACAGCATTTCAGCATCCACATGGGGCGTGCTTTTGGTCATTGGGGGCAACAGGGAGCGTTGCCCTGTTGGCGTTGGCGTTGGTACCTGCAGGTGCGTGGTCACATCTGCTCCTGGCCACGGGCACACGGAGCTCAGCCGGGCTTCACAGGGCTGGGAGAGGTTTGTGCTGGGGGAGCGGAGGGGAGAGGAACCACAGGCTTTGGCATGCTCGCATTTAATATGTTATTTCTTATTTTAAAAGGGAGGTGTGCTGATAAATGCCGCAGCTGGCCGGGACGAGCTCTAGGGAGGAGTGCCATGGGGGTGAGCCGGGACCAGGCACAGGGCTGGGGCTCTAACCATAGCATGCAGTCTGGGGCACCGGGGTGGAGGGGATCGTTGCCCTGTTGGCGTTGGTACCTGCAGGTGCGTGGTCACATCTGCTCCTGGCCACAGGCACACGGAGCTCAGCCGGGCTTCACAGGGCTGGGCGAGGTTTGTGCTGGGGGAGCGGAGGGGAGAGGAACCACAGGCTTTGGCATGCTCGCATTTAATATGTTATTTCTTATTTTAAAAGGGAGGTGTGCTGATAAATGCCGCCGCTGGCAGGGCGGAGCTCTAGGGAGCAGTGCCATGGCGGTGAGCAGGGACCAGGCACAGGGCTGGGGCTCTAACCATAGCATTCAGTCTGGGGCACCGGGGTGGAGGGGATCCTCAAGCTGGCCTGGAGCACATGATTCCCAACATAAATCCTCCCGGGAAGAAGTCCTGTGCTCTAAAGTCATGTCTTCCTATCCTCGCTCTGGAAAATGAGGATAATAATACCTGACCTATCTTCTCTGAGTGTTGCTTAATGTTTGAATACTGCTTTGATCCCATGGAGTGCTGAGGATTATTGCTTTATAATCCTTATAATTCTATTATTCCACGAGTAAAGTGATTCAAATAAAATTGGAAGCATCTTTTATGCTGACCCAGAGCCAAAGCAGAACCAAAATTTTGTATCTGTAGATAGTGGAAGAAATTAAGCTTAGCCGCAGAATACTTTGGGGGCTTTGAGTCATCCAAAGTCTTTGGGAATATTTCTTTATGCCAGTGGGCTTTAAATGGGATGAGTAGAGGCAGGAAAGCCAGACAAAATGGAGAAGGAATCGTTAAGATGCTAATTCCAGTTCTCCAACATGGTGTTCACTATGCCCAGATTTCTTTAAGCTTCTTGCTATTTTTTCATATTTGACAATCTCCATGGACACAGGAAGGGAATAATGTAATTCCCACAAAAGTACTGATGCTATTCTCTGAGCTAGGCATGGCATCTCGGCTCTGAGTCAGCTCAAATTTCACCTCAGGCATGTGGCCCTGAGTATGTGCCATAGGCTGTGAAGGTATGGATAGGAAGTTTTCATTTTGGTTCTTTCCCTGCACTCCTGTTTCTTCCCAAGTGTGCCCCTCTGAAGCCTCTCAGCCGTGTTTGTTTCTGTAGAGTGGTGGAGCCACTGGAGATGGGTTAGTGGGCAGAGCAAGGATATTTAAAATGGATGATAGATGAACACCATGGATGATAGATGAAGCCATTGCCATCACACAATACATAGCTTAAATCTCCTGAGGGTATGCATGGGCTGGCTAGGGAAGAAATGACAGTGTGAGCAGAAGACATTACTGTGGGGGTGATCATGCTGAGGGCACTGTGCCCGGCTGTGTGAGGGGGACACCTCAGCACACTGCGGCTCAGCCTCGCCATTTGGGGGTAGGTAACAGTATGGTGCCTTCTTTCAGGCCTGATTTCTAATTGCTGTTCACATACTGTGGCTGAGACTTTATTATTGCTTACGAGAGTGCTGCAGGGTCATGTAAAAGCCTGCCCATGAATTTATAGCCCTGCGTGGCAGGGTACCTGTGTGGGGTGTGCTGGGGGCACTGGCAGTCCTGGCAGTGACTGGTGCAGAGGCTGGAGCGAGGCAGCAAACGCGGTGCATGGTCCTTCCTCACTCGTGCCTGTCTGAAATCTGTGAGACACCTTTCAGAAGGGACGAGCACCTTGTTGGGATGGAGCCACGGGCAGCTTCAAGGGCCAAGCAGCACCGTACCTGCGGGGCCACCTCGGAATGGCAGATAAGAGATTCCCAGTTTAGCTGGCTCCGCTGCCTGTCGTCCCACAGCCCCCAGTGCCTCTGAGTAATAATACAGTGTTTTGCTTCTTAGTAAATATCTTTTAAACTGATGAATTCACAAAGCACTTTAGATGACATTTGGAATTTAGAACCAGATGACTGAGCTGTGAATAATGAATCTTGCCCAGTAGATGGATGGCACGTTACTGTGCAATTCTCTCCCTCCCAGTCATTGTCAGATGAAGCATTTTTCTCTTCCACCTGGTTTCCCTCCTCTCTTCCCTCCCCCACCCCCGGAATACACAAGGCCTATTCAGAAATGCTTTATTCTGAAGAGCACGTGCAGAGAGAAACTTTCAAACCAATCAGAACTAATCAGAGATGCATTTCTCTCCTTCTCTTCAATCCTGACCTGAGGGTTGGTTATTTATGACGCCAGCCTTTAAACTGGGGCTTTCTCTGCCCATCCTCACCCACACTTTAGCCAGCAGTTGTCTCCCAGGTGCACAGCGGGGCAGCACAGCAGCCCCTTCACTCCCTTGGGCACACTGCCTTGGTGCCACGGTGGAGGACAGCAAACAGGCAGCCCCCTTATCCCACAGCCTGTAAGGCCAAACTGGAGGTGCCATTTTCAGTGCCCAGCAGTGGCCAATGTTTTGGGCAGCTCAGGGTTGCTGTGGTTGTACTTGTGATGGCTACAGCACACCTGTCCCAGCTTTCCCTTTTGGAGATGGCACTCCTTGGCCATGGCAGCTCATGCCAAACTGTTCCCTAGCCTCAGATGTGCCTCCTGCCACCCATCGCTCTGCCAGACCCTCAGCCTCTGGCTGACACTGCAGGGAGGTGTTTCTTTCCTGGATGGCTGGAGCCTGCTCAGCACCCTGAGTGCTTTACCTGGTTTAAGCGTGTCCCTTACTCAGGTCCTTAACCCCCCCACACCAGGGCAGGCACTGGCACAGTGCCCCCTCCAGCTCTGCACCACTGCAGGCAACATCCAGCTGTCCCCCCAAGCAGCCAGGGGTCCCTTTGTCACCCACAGAGAGGGAGCAGAGCAAGGAGGGGGTGCTCAGGGGAGGCTGCTCAGGATGTAGCAAGCAGGTGAGAACAGCATGAAGCTGAATTCTGGCACCTTGAATTGAGCTGGCTCACAGGTGCCTCAGCACTGGGGACACAGATCGAGATCCATGCCCTCAGCACTGGCGACATACATCTAGATCCATGCCCTCAGCACTGGGGACACAGATCTAGATCCATGCCCTCAGCACTGGGGACACACATCTAGATCCATGCCCTGTGTGCTGCAGGCTCCATACAGGAGGCAAAGGCGGATGATGAACTGAGCAGGAGGCTCCATCGGATGGGAGCAGGTCATTAATTAGACTTGGGTTCTCTGCCTGCCTCCACCCAGCTGTCGGTGCTAGGAAGGCTCCATTTCTAGTCTGGGAAGGCTAAGGGCTGTCAGCTTGCTTTGGTTGCTGCATGTTTGAGCCCACTGTCTGGACAGGGTATTGGAAAGTCCTTGCAGCATATAGGAAGTCATGGTGAAAGCTGTATTTATTACAGTATTGGTTACTTTTTGCCTTCTTGTCATAGATGGCATATTTCTGTTCAGAGGAATTCTTGACGTTGTGGTCCATGTTATCTCCCAGTGCTGTTGTCTTCTCCCAGAAGGAAGCTGTGGAAAGTGCTGCTTTTGGTAATCGCACTCAGATCTTTGAGGTGGAGATTATTCCTAGAGGAAGGTGGGCTTCTCTGGACATCAGCCTGGAGCGACCACTCAGACCGGAACGCACCAGCGGGGCTGGAAGCCCTCAGACCCTGCTGCTGTGCTGCTTTTAGTGCCTGCCCTGGCCTCCACCCTCACTTTTAATGCTGCACTGGTGGGGTTTGAATATGAACACCAGGGAATTCCACCCAAGGACAGAGGAAAGCAGCAGGGCCACGCTGTGTCACACACAACTCAAAGTAGGAAAGGTTGTGTGTGTTCCTATTCTGCCACTTGTTCTGCTAAAAGTAGTTTTTCCAAGCTAAAACTCCCCTCATTTATGTCTCCCAAAGTCTACTCTTTTGTTTGTGCTCATTCTCTTATGTTTCTTGAGACTTTTTGTGTGATTCAGTTAGAAACACCAGCGAGGAAAGTAACATGTTTTAAGAGTGACTTTCAAACTGTATTCCTTGGTTGATGGATGGGTTCTTAAGACACTTTTTCTTTCTCTTTCTGGGTTTCCAAGTGTTTTAGCACACAGATTAGAGCCTCTTTCATGGGAGAAATGCTTTTCTGCTGTGAAGACTTGCAGAATATTTGCCCTGAGTGGAGGTGAAGGGGCAAGTGTGTGGTAGGAACTGTAGGAAAGCTGCTCAGCAGCTCAGGTCTGTAGCTTGCAAATGTGTCCTCCCCGTGTGGTCAGTGCTCTCTGGGAAGCTACTACTCTGTAGAAGGATGAACTTTTGGCTCTGTGTGGCATCAAGCAGCAGTCGATGGCTGCGTTGCTTTGTATTTACAAGGAAGGTAAATGAATATTGCAAATTATTGTTTACAAATCTGGCTTCCGCATCAAGGAGCTAAGGTAAAAAGGGGATTTTATTACTATTTTCTGTTAGTAGATGTTAACAAAGTGTCAAAACTGCCTCTCCGTAACTTCTTTGTGTGCGAAATAACTGCAAAGCCAGACTAGGGGATGGAAAATTGTCCTTTGAGACAGTTACTTGAAGCAGTAATAAAGTAGCACTGACCACACCTGAACCTCAACCCATTCACACCCTGTAAACCTGAGCAAATAATTAGTCTCTGCAGGGTTACACGAAGAGTAACGAAGCTTAGATGGGGAGAAAGCATTTGGTGAGCTAGACTGTGCTTTCAGTGTCTGAGTAATCCAGTGTGGTTACACCATTCAGCTGAACTTTCAATGCTCGGAGGGAAATATTTGCCCTCGAGTATGATACAGCTGATCAGACACAGGAAAGGGTGTCTGGAATAGGGCCTGTGACTGATTGGAAATCTCTCAATAAAGGTGAGGGAGAAGGAGAGTTGCAAATCATGGGATTGTTCCCCATAAAATCAGATTTTATTTTTTAAATGAAAGTTGGGAAAACTTAGCTGAGACTTTGAAGCTGGGAAATGGCTTAGTGGTAGGTATTGGATTGCTAATGAGCTGTGAACTTGACTGAACACAACATATTGATTAAGGTAGTATTTTCCCAATCTTGTTCTTAACACTTACTTACCCTTCCTTAAACTTATGAGAAAGTATTGCTGAAGATATGTGTTTATTGGGTCTCAAAGCAGCTACACCTTCCTACTCCTACAAAGGGCCAGCTCCCTTTGTACTCAAACTAAATAAAACCACATTCCGTGGTGCAGGCGGGTGTGTAAAGCAAGCTGGTGTTGGGAAGAGCCTCAGGTCTGGAACTATACACTGGGCTTACATTCAAATAAATCAGCATTCTGTGCACATCTCCCAGAGCATTGCAACACGGGACTGAAATGAAATTTCTTGCCACTGCCTGTGGGATGGGCAGAGCTTGTCTGTCCCAAAGCTTGCAGGCTGTGACAGCAGGTACTGATGGGGTGACTGTACTTACCAGTCCCTCTAAAGGAGGGAATTGCACTGCATTCAAGCATTAACTGCTAGGGCCTCAGAAGTATAAATAAAGAAATGGTTTCCCTGGGCTAAATAGGCTGTTCTGCTGGGTTGGTCTTAATCAGCAATGCCAACAGAGCACACAGGCCCAAGTGCTATAGTCCCTAGCTCAGTGGTGCTCTGTGAAATCAGGCATCTTCTGTGGGGCTTTTTTATTCCATTTGTGCTGGAAATATCAGAGTAACAGTCTTCTAGTGTTAACATAGTAATTTTACTTCTAATCTTTTCTAAAATACAGAAAAAACAAGCAGAAAAGACAGATGGTAACTAAAGATCATTTCCAAGATACTGGTTTAGCTCTTAGAGCTACAGTTCTTTTAGACAAATTGACTCCGCTTTGCAATTCTTTTGGGTTTTAGAGGTATTCTTTTTTAAAAAAAAATTCTTTCAGGTTTTTTTTTCCCTCTTTCTTTCCCCTAAAAGATACTTCTTCCCTGGTTGTAAAGGCTTTCCTAAGTCCTTACCTCACAGCTCAAAGGAGGAAGCAGGGGCAGGGGGAGGAATCAATGTCTGAATGTGCTCGGGCCTATCACTCACACCTGGATAAGGTGTTTTGCAGTATTACTTGTTTCATTTTACAGTTGCCTTTTTTTTTTTCCCCTTCACTTGGAAAGTGTTCATAGCAAAAACCTTTATTGCAACATCACATGTTCTGGAAATATGATTAATAAAGAGCTTGCAGAAATTGAATTATCAAGGAGGAAATTGCTTGTATCCCATTACTCTCTCTCTCTCTCTCTCTCTATATATATATGAAAAAACTTTTCTTGTGACATGACTTCTCCTTTCCCCACAATTCCTGGCAGCAAGGAGAAAGCAAATTTCTACCAGATGGTATGGAGGCAGTTCAGACTCTGTGCTAGGGAGGTGATGGCACCGGTGTGGGGCTGTAAGAAGACCAAAGGGCTCACTGATAAAAGCCAGTGAATTGCAAATTATGGCCAGGAACCAGGAACTGACTCTTCCTTGGGCTGCTACTGACATTGGAATTACTAAAACCAGTTTTGGAGCATATTCTGTTGCTCACAGGTATGCAACAGCAGTGCAGCCTCCTAACCATGTGAATAATGGACAGTGAGAGCTTTCCTGAAAACATTTAAGTGTAAAACTGTGGTCATAAAGAAGGTTGTCTTTTATTAACTTGCCTTCCCTGGGAGTGAGTGTGGGGTCCTGTTACGCTGTGAATAGCACAGTGTGAACTGCAGGAAAGCTGCTCAGCAGCACAGGTCTGTAGCTTCCCAAGCTCAGGTTGGACCCACTCAAAGTTCCCCTCCTCTCAAGGAAAGTGAGGCTGACCTTGGCCTCACAGTGAGAGCTGCTGCAAGCACAGAATGTTTGCTGTGCAGTTTTGCAGAACTGGTCCTATGAATGATCTACTTCATTTATTTCATAGGGGAGCAGTGACAGAACTTGGGCTAAATATACAGGGCTGTTTTTTGGACATGCATGAATTTTCACTGATTGATTGTCTGCATGCAGTCCTGCATGATGATTTAAACTTCATGTGGCAAATGTAATGGAGGATGTAAATCTTCATCTTGTTCCTCAACCAAACCATTAAAATAAGACGATCTGGTGCATCCTATAGCTCATGCTAAAATGAGTCATGTGCATGTTTGTGTGTATACACTTTACAGGGGTCATTACTGAAATTCCTGCTGTTAATGGGTTCAGCAAAATCCCTTCCAAGGGAAATAAGCCAAATAGCTTTGCTCTGTCATCACTCCTACAGAGGCAGCCACTGGGTCCCAGCAGGGATGTCAGCATCGACCAATCTGTGTTTTGAGTGAGGCACCAGGAAGCACAGTTTTCTGGGCCAGTATTTCAGGAAAACATATGGCAGTGTCTGCTGCTCATGAAAGGCAATGGTTTAGTCAAGCACTCAATCAGGACTTTCCCGCTGCACAGACTGAGAGGGATCCAGTCTCTCCCACACTGGATTCTGGTGCAAAGCTGTTTTTCTACAGGAGCCCTAGTAGAAAGTTGTTTGCAGCTAACCCAGGATCTGCACTCCTGAGCATCGGCATGGAAGTCTTCAGGCAAACAATACCCAAGTCCACCAGCCAGCCTCAGGAACAGATAAGGGAGTTTCTTACCCAAGGAACAACTAAACACTGCCTTCTATTGCCAGCTGTATTTTAATTTTGGTGTTGTAACACACTTCATGTTGGATGGAGTTACTAGAGGGTGAGCACTGCTGTTCCTGATATCCTGTCAGGATGAGGAATGGGCTAGCACTGGGGGAAAGGGCACCTACCACTGCTCTGCCTTTACTGTTGGAACTGGCACTGAAGTTGGTTTTGGTCTGCCAGCCTGAACTTTGCACACTGCTACCTCACTGCTGTTGCCCTGAACATGCTGAGCTTGTTTATAACGGAGTGTTGAAATAGTAGTTGAAGTTGCAAATGGACCTCTAAGACTTGTAGATTAAATTTAAAAATATATTAGTTATACTAGTTCTATTAGTTATCCTGTGATACAGTCATGATACTCTGCTTGACTGGATAAATAATTTAGTCTTCTGAGAATCTCTTTATTGTATTCTTTTGCTCAAACTGGCATTAATGACATGGCTTCTAGTAGCAGAGCATTCTGACTTCTTTGAGATCCTCAGCAGCTTGGGCATCAGGTAGGCCAGCAGGAGCTCTATCATTAAGCACCTACCACAGTGCTGTCTGGTCTAGTAATTTTTCTGTCATTCGGGACCCAGTAGTAAAGCAGATTTCCCTTCAGTGTAGAACGACTTTGTTATGCAAGGTAATTATTTTCTTCCTTTCATTTCAAATGAGGTTTGTGTTTTTCCAGTCTATGACCAAAGTATCAGCACAGTGTCAGCTGTAGGTGGAATTACAAGCAAGAATTGCCAAAGCATATAAAGTATGGATATCCACACAGTCAGATGTTGCATGGGGGTTCTTGTCATTAAAGTACTGTATTAGTAGCTTCCATTATGTTGCTCTCCTGTGGTGAAGCATTCTGGATCAGAAGAGACCTGCTATTTCACATGCACTCCAGCTGTTCCCTTCACCCACCACAGTCAAACCTCGTATTTTCTTATTTTTAATGAGTTACGTGTGTGGAAAGCCAGAAAAAAAGAACCAAAAACCAAGCAGGGGGAGATTGTTAGATTGTTTCCAGCATGAAGAAGCTGAGTGAGATTACAGAGGGCCCAAGAAAGTCTTCCCAGCCATGTGAAATGCAGAGCTGTGAGGCTGACTCTGACTCATTTCCTTGACCACTGTCCTGACAGACCAACATCAGGGTGGTTGCCTTTGTCCTCAGTGCCTTTGTTTCTGAGGCACTGATGATTTCTGCTCTGTTTTCTAGTCTCCTTTTGTTCTTGCTCTACTGTGTTCTGGGCTCTTTATTATTCTGTTTTGATTTTGGTTTTACTGGCCATCAGGGATATTTCCCATCTCCTTATGTCTCATCTTAAACTACACGTGGTTCAGAGCTCTGACTGATGGCCCCAGGATGCCTGGTTGTGGCTTTGATGCATGTCATAGTCCAGGAAACTGAAATCCCAACACAAATCACTGAACAACCTGACACAACTCTCACGTTTGTCAAGCAGCGAGGAAAAGGTGTGCCCGGCGAAGTCAAAGCAGCAGAGAGAACAGTGTCCCTTCCTCAGGAGCCCCCCACGACAGCACACGAACCGCCCCTGTGTGCCCTGCCTGCCTCTGCAGCTCCAGAGGCCCCTCCTGTGTCAGGGGCACCCCTGCACCGGAGCACTGCAGCTTTTGTTCCTCATCTCCTGCCAGCATCATGCCCCGTGCATGCAGCACAGCCCTCCCAGAACAGTGCAGATCAGTCCTGGAGAGTGCCCTGCCGTGGGGGTGATCCGTGGGTGTCACGCTGATGCTCAGAACCTGCCTGGGTGGTATTTGGATCCTCTCAGCCCGTGCTGTAGCCGAGGCAGGGGCTTGCAGAGCAGGCTCCTGCTCTGTTTTGAAAGCCTGCTCCATCGACAAAGAACTGGCATAACCACGGCCACAGACCTGACCACCACGCTGGCCCTGGTGCTTCACGTGCCTTGTGACTTTGAGTAGTTGCACAGCAATTTGCAGAAAGCTCGCTGACGATAACACAAACACTGACTGGCCTCTGCAGAGGAATATCCCAACTCTGGGCACGCAACCAACACAGCACATAAGCTTCTGTTTCTCTTTCTTTAAACCATCTTTCTGCTTCAAATAATCTTCAGGAAAAAAAAGGATTTAAAACCTCAGTATCAAAGTCATATACCCAGTGGTCATAAAGAACTGCAGAACAAACAAGATTTGTCTCGTAGCAGAGCTGAGGGGAGGGAGTGGGTGCTGTTGGTTGTCCTATTCCTGCGATGGAGCAGGGCCTGGGAAAGCGGCCCTGAGCTGGTATAGGTTAATCAGAGTGGCATTTCAAGGTCCCTACCCCCTAGCTATACCTAACGAGCTTTTACATCATCAGTTGCTTCTGTACTGCTTCAACCCCTCCTGCAAGAGGGTAATCCAGCCCCTGCTGCAAGAGGGTAATCCAGCCCCTGCAGTAACTTTTGGAAAGAGAAATGGGTTGAAGCTCTGGTGGTTTGATAGAGGACCACCGTGGGCTTCCAAGCAGGGGTTCAGAGATGCAGTGAGGCAGGAGTCCAGAGCGAGGAAGGAATTATTTATTAAATTTACAATACCATTTATATGTTCTAGTTCCATAAAGCAATTGAACAGTGCTCACACTTCTCCTAGGGTGATTGGTCAAAGTCTCAGACACCCACTTAGAAATGTTTTTTCCTAATATATTGTACACAAGGTCAGAAGATACCAGATATGAATGCTATTTGCAAAAACCCTATCTATTGTTTACATAGCTTACACAGCAAAGGAAAAGTTCTCACAGAATGAATGCAAGAAGAGAAAATTTCCCTGCTAACAGCATTTCAGCATCCACAGACCACCAGTACCTAAAATCTGAGAACTCTGCATAGTCTGGAGGCCTTTATAGCTGTGCTGAACAACCACTGGTCTCAAATGCCAGAATGCATCACTTGTCTCTGGAAGCCATTTGCTTTCAATCATTGCACAAAGTAAAACAGGCCCAGGGTTACAAACAGCTCGGTGTACTGGTTTGAAAGCAAAACCAGTGAGAAACTCCAAGTCAGAAGTACAATTTAATAGGAAAAATTAAAATAAATGCAATAATACAAAAGAAACCACTGACAGAGTCAGGATACAACCTGACACCCTGTCAGTCAGGGTGTTGGTAGCAGTCCAATAAAATGGTGGCTGCAGTCCTCCAGAGTTCTGCTGAAGATGGTTCTGTTGAAGCAGTGTTCCTGTAGAACAGGTCTGGTCTTCACCTGACGGTCCAGTGGTAGCTCTTGTCCTCTGGGAATCCAGTAGGTGAGGGCTGGCTCTGGTGTTCGGAATCTTAGCTTATATCCAGGATGGGATGCTTGGTTCCTCCCTCTGGGCAGAGCATCTCACAATGGGAGGATGTAATTTTGTCAGTCATGTGGTGAGACTGGATGGGCCATTAACAGGAGATATCCCCCCAGAGGGAGGATGGGGCATGGGAGAGATAAGGAACCCTGCCCCACCTGGTTTGACCGCTGGCCCATGAACAGAAGATAGTCCAGAGAGAGGAGGCAAGGGACACAGCCCCAGCTGGTTTCAACAGCTCACGAGGATGGTAATAGAATACACTGCAACCCAGGACACTCGGTCTGAGCTGGGGCTGTCATTCTGCTGCACTGGTAAAGGCCATCGTCACTCCTAGTGCCACTGTCACTGCCATAACACAGTAGCTCAGGTAGCTTCTCCAGGGTGGTGGCACAGCATAGGTGCTTGTGTTGCTGATTTTAGGAGCTCTACACACAGACAGAGCTCTCTTACTGTGAGGATGACTAAATCCTGAAGTAGGATTGCTCTGAGAGTTTGTAGAGTCTCCATCTTCAAACATTCAAAACCTGACTGGCCACAGTCCTGAGGAACCTGCTCTGACTGACCCTGCTTGGAGCAGGGCATTGCACCAGATGATCTCCAGAGGTGCCTTCGAACCTCAGCCCTTCAGTGATCCCCTGAAAAGGGGTTCAGTGCAGGCACAGTAGTTTGACCACTGTCTTTAGCATAACAACAGAACTCCACTCTGCTCCTATTCCAAGAGGCCTATCAACAATCTAACTTTAAAATCTGCGTTTCCTGGCTTATGAGATCACCCGTGGAGGTAGATTCTAATTTCCTGGAATGCTAAGAGCCCAACAGATAAGCAAAGGGTAAGAGCTCACTCAATGTGTTAGTTATATAAGCACATAAACGTAACAGTCACTTTTCTTAGCATCAGGTACTTACTCTGTAATTGGTATCACTTAATGTAAAGCGTTGTTCTCGATTTAAAGGCTGATGTAATTGCAGTTTTTCAGACCGTGGTAGCATACCAATGCAGTCACTTCTGTGCAAAGTAAAGCACTTGGTGTGCTGTTCATGATACGTTAGTGTAAGACTCAGATGTCACAGAAAGAGGACCAAATTGTGGATGCAGACAGCTGGTTTAGTATCATCAAAGGAGTAAATTTTGTCCTAGACAGTCCTAGAGAAAGAAATCCACAGTGCTCAAAATTACATTTTTTTAATTATTATTTTTATTATTATTTTCTATATGAATTGCAGGTTTTATTTCAGATACAGCAACTCCTGCAATATTAACCCAACCACCCAAATTTTCTTATATGATAGGTGGAAAAATTCACTGTAAAGAGAACCTCTGCAGAGAGTGGGATGCAGAAAGGTTTCAAACTAATTAATACATTTGGTAAATGCATGACTGTAAGGTGCATGTGTCAGGTGCTTGAGCCAGCACTTGAGCTACAGTTGTAGAGCTTGTGGACAGTTTGTGGTTTCCCTGGACATGCTCACCTCTGCCACACCTGACTCGGACATCTGCTCCACCAAGCTCTGGGGCTGCTCCTGCCTCTGTTTTATTGAGGGAGGGAAATGAGCTATTTTATACAAACAGCAATCTGATTAATACTGACCCTGCAAGAAGATTAAAATTGCTCCCTCTTCTGAGGTGCTGGCTGTAGTCCCTGGCAGCTTGCAGTGCTCTGCTGTTTCACATAGGTGCATTCAAATCTCTTCTTTGTCTACTTTGTACTGAAGAGCGGCATTTCCAGTTTGGAGTGTGGGAAGAAGGAAGAAATTGCTGTATTCATTGCAAGTGCTCAGCAGAAGAGTGAAAGCTCCTGCTTGGAAACGCAGGTGAGGTCCTCATGAGAGCTGTTCTTCGAGAACCACGCACAGAAAAGCTGATCTGCTCTGGCCTGAATATTAACGTGGTCAGTTTTAGTAAACAAAGTAGGCTTTCGTCTGCAGTGAGATCTCAACTAAAATGCTCTTGCAAGGGCTTCTACCAGCGATATTTGGAACCTCACAGTTGGTTCAGTGCAGGGAAAGGACACTTCCCTTCCCTGGAATTGTTTCACCATGTCCCATTTACTCAGGTTTACTGGGATATGATCAAAACCAAGATCTCTCCTTCCTGCCCACAAACAATCTACCACAGCTCTGAACTTCTCCCGTTCCCCCTGTGCCACTAAAATACTGTGCAGTGTGCTGCAACATCTGTGGGTGATTCTGTGCATGCAGGAGTCTATTGATGCCTCTGCAAAACACTAGATTGGGTCACTTCTGAAGCATTTGGTAATAATTCTGATGAAGGAGAAGCAGACTGGTTTGTTAATGGCACAGGCATTTCCTTAATTTAAAATGGCTCTTTGAGAGCCTTCATTAGCTGTAAAACCAGGGAGCAGGCTGGCATGTGGATTCATTAGTGTTCTGCTTATTTATACTGGTGCAGATTTTGGCCTCTTTTGCACCATGTATTGACAAATCCATTATTTTGTAGAGTTCCCCACACTTCCCCCACAAATGACTAATGTATTCTTGGGAGCTTTGTGCTTTTAGAAAACTGTTGTCCTGTCGCTGTTGAGCCGCTGTTGAAGATGCACAGCAGACTCTTCGCCTGGCATAGGGAAAAAGGTGTCTTTATTATTTGTTTCCAGCTTATATAGGTTCTTGAAAGGTCACCCAGATTGGCCAGTTCAAAACCTCCCCCNGTTGTCCTGTCCAACAACACAAGAATTTCAAGATGCACAGCAGACACCACTCAAGTCAATGCAGTTATTTCCATGCCTACAATTTAGCACACTGACGGAGCTGAAATAATGGAAATGTTTCTGGATTTTGTTTTTGTGGTGAGGACAAAGAAAGCACCAAAAAATGATTTTTCTGCTAAACTGAAATATGCCCACTTGCATGCATGGGTTGAAATCACGCGAGGTTTTCTATTGCAATTACATAAGGAAAACACATCCTAGCCTGACTGAGCATAGGTGCATAGCTTTATCAGCAATTAGTTCCACTGGTAGGTTATCTGAACAGCTGTCAGAGATATTGATCAGGACAAAACCTGGTTTGGAATAGTGACATCTGAAACAATTGGTTTTAAAACAGTCCGAAATATAGCTATTGATTGACTCAAGGGGATTCTTCTGGCCTGTACCTGTACAATTTTGCTTTCTTAACTCAGCAGGATGCTATGGTGTGAACTTTGTGAATAACCTTTAAAGAAAATTTTGGAAAAAAAAAATGCTGGGGTGATTGAACATCTTTCAGCAAAATTATAGAGGAGTATAGGAAGACAGGGTTCTTTTCCTGTCTTTCCTGAGATTATTTCTCAGCCATCCAAATCTGAGATTGAAAACATTACCTAGATTTAATGAGGAAGATGTAAAAAGGGCCAGAACCAGTCTGGAGAGACCATATGCACATCATGTTCCTGAGAATAGGAACTGTCTTGGGACTGGGAGATTCCTAAGTCACATTTGCAAACCGAGGCACACAGAAACTGAAAGTGGTTTGTGATGCTGAGCAGCTTGAGAAATCAGGACTAGGATTTGTTCTAGATCTAGGCAAACAGTCCTATGCCGGTGGGAGGGATTTTTTCCTGGATGTGTTTCCTTCAGGCCTCTGATTATCAGCCTGCATGTGCAGGTTCAGTACAAGCCACATGCCATCTCATGGCATTATACTGAACTTGCACATCAGGAGAAATTTCTGGTAGTGAAACGGCCACCTTAGTATTTTTCAAGGTAGTTAAAGAACAATTGTGTCTCTGTTTTCCCCTTCTTTGCCAGCCAGTCATTGCAAAAGCACATAAAGTACTGTAAAGACTCAAGTTCCAGACAATCCATTACTGTACTCAGAGTCATGCCTGGTCTGATGTGCACGATGCAGTTGTACCTCCATCTGCTGCGCTCGGCAGTGGTTTAACGATGGCAACATAAGTGAAAAGCCAATGTTGCTTATGTTGCTGTGAATTGAAGGTAGGCAGTTTCTAAATTGATCCTTCCTGTCTAGATAGCTAAAGTGAGCTTGAAACATGGATTGAAATTTAACATTTCCTTTTAAAAATATCTGCCCAAAACCAATTCTGCTTCTTTCCTTTTCCTCCCCCGCTTTGGAATAATGCTCAGTCTCGCTGGCCCTGTCTGCCTGCCTCAGGTGGAGGTTGTGTACCATGGCCCACCCTGGGGCTTGGGCTTCTGGCTTTGCTGCATGTGTGACAAGGTGGTGGAGCTGAGTCTGCTTCGGATAAGGAAGGGTTAAAATCTCTTCCAGCCCTCATGTAATATATTCTGTGCCTAAAGAAACACAACGGCTCTTCTTGGATTGCCAGTCCTTGCCCTCTGTATTCTAGGCTGTTTCTTATTTAAACACTGTTAACTGTTGTTCTTTATTATCATGTCTGAAAGGAATGAGGGACTTGTCTTTACAAATAAGCTGTGGACCTGCTGGTAGATAAAAACTAGCACTAAGAGATAAAAGAAACAATGGGAAGGATTCCACTGATTGATGAATGGAAAGAGAAATTCGTCTTTATCAGTAAACTGTAGGTCTGCAAATAAATGAAATTGAATAACAGAAGATGAAAAAAGCAATGAGGAGAACCATAAATTCCATAGGAATTTAAAAAAGGCAGAGGGGGGTATACATTAGAAGGGAATCTTAGAAATTAGGCGTTCTGGGAAGTCTGTACCTCTCAAGTACCTCAGCCAATGGGGAAAGAGAGAGGGAAAATGTGGTCGGGAAATTAGGATAAAAAGGAGGCTGTGTCCTCCAAAGATCTGAGAGACCCCAGGGGAATGCCCCATGGCCTCTCCCTTTATTTGAATAAAGTAACGGGACTCCTCTATCTCCTTTTTTGGACATAAACCTCTGGTGTTGATGGATTAATTTTCCTGACAATGTCAAAGGCCTCTGAAAATGTCAGCCCAGGCTTATATCCCTGTGTCCTCAGTGCATGCA
This sequence comes from Callaeas wilsoni, assembly GCA_013398955.1. Lineage (NCBI taxonomy): Eukaryota > Metazoa > Chordata > Aves > Passeriformes > Callaeidae > Callaeas > Callaeas wilsoni. Next base: position 684 of record VWPU01001972.1, on the reverse strand, counting down.
CAGAGTGGAACAGCTTACAGCTTTTCACAAACTTGTCTGTTCCTTTTGCATGGCTGTCTCTCTTTTGGGAAAGTGAGAAGTGACAATGAAAAGTGGCTCTTCCCAACATCACGCAAACTGCCTGTGACAGAGCTGGGAAGACAGACCCAGAGCATCCTAATCCCAGGCCAGGGCTCCCAGCCCTTCTGCCCATGTTGAAGCGCAGGCGGGGAAAAGCCAGATCCCCGATCATCAGCAGCTTTCGTTCACCTCCTGAGCTCTGCAAGCAGCCCCTGCCAGGCTGCTCAGGCCTGCCAGCACCTTCCCAGCGCCGCAGGGCTGCTCCTGTTCGGGGGCTGCTCCTGTTCGGGGGCTGCTCTGGGGGCTCCGAGTGTGCGCCTGACCCGAGCTCGGACCTGGCTCCCGTCATCTGCTGGCCTGGCAGAACAGGCGGGAGAGCCAAAATACCCCTTCACCTCCGGCAAGAGAAAAATCCCGTCACTTTATCATAAATAGCTCTTCAGCTGAAGCAGCTAGGGATTTGAGCATGGAAATGTGGCATGGAAATGCCTTTCATTACACTCGCGTCCCTGAGCATTCCCATGAAAAACTGCTTTTGATCAGCAGGCGGCTTGGAAAGGCTGCCCGCGCCGCGCAGCCCCGGGTCGCGGCCGCTGCCGTGCCGGGGCCCCGCCGGGCAGGGCC